>PVJC01004488.1:44273-63721 GCA_004026665.1 Murina feae
TTTTCCCTGCTTTCTGGTGGCTGGAGGAAGATGGGCAGTAGGCAAGCTTGGGAGGCAGGCCGCACCCAGCCCTGGCCACAGTTCAAAAAAGAGAACAACATGCAGGGGAGGGCAAGAGTCTGAGAGATCAACATAGAGGGGGTGCCTGCTCCAAGCCTCCACAGTGTGCCTGGGGCAGGCCCCCAGCAGGTAGACACACACAGGAGGACTGCTCCGAGCCTCAGATGCGGCTGGGGGCAGGTCCCCAGTGGCCACGCACACACACACACACACACACATACACACAAAAGGCGCCTGGCAGACTGGGGCCATCATAGGACATCCACTGAGGGGTCCCAGACTGTCAGAGGGCACAGGCCGGGCTGAGGGACTCCCTCCACCCTGAGTGCACAAATTTTTGTGCACCAGGCCCCTAGTGTAAATCATATTATTCATGATTCAACACATGTCCCCATTTTATAAATTTTTTCTTTTTTTTTCCCCCCTTTACCTTCTTCCTGGAACCAAAATGGTTATCTCAGCATCCTAGATTATGTCTCTTCTCACCTAATTAGATGGCAAGCCCTAATATCTATTTCTTAATATTTTCATGTCCATGTGCTTCTTGACACTAATTGGTTCCTGTCTTGACTTCCCTCTCATGTTGCTGCAAGTGCATCCTAATGGCTCTCTGTCTCCAGTCTCACCCTTCCCCTCCACTTCCACGTTGCTGTCAGAGCCATCTTTCGAAAACCCACTATGATCATATCACCTCTCTAATCAAATTTCTTTATTACTTTTCTCTAAGATATCAAGTCAGGATTTAAATCTTGAGTTTAGTATACAAGGCTTTCCACTAAGTGGCCTAGCTCCACCTTTCTAACCACATCTTCCGCCCTTGTGCCATGGGCTCCTGTAATGTACACGTAGCTACTTGTAATCTTGTTCTATTTCTTTCATGCTTCCATGTCTTCATTCTTTCTGCTTTTTCACCTGAAATATGTGCCTAAATCCCTTGTCTTCCTTCTGCCTATCTCCCTACTGCTTATTTCCACAAACTGTGTTCTGAGCCATGTGCTCCCCCCCTCATCAAAAACTACAACAACAACAACAACAACAACAACAACAACAACAACATATCTTCTCCTTCTCAACTTGACTTTGATTGATCTGTTTAATGGATATGCTACCCCTTTATTCTCCTGCTATTCCAAAAACCTAACACTTATCACATTGTATGATAATTTCTCCCACCTTTAGCCCTATTCAACTAGACCCAGAACATATCACACTGCCTGACACATAGTAGACACTAAATGGTTGCTGAATGGATAAATACACAAATTCATATCTGGTATTTAATTATGGTTTGGAGATTAAGAAAAAAATATGATTCTGGTAATGGATAGTTTGGCTCTGACTTATTGTGATTTTTCACACATCATTCCAAATATTTGGATTTTTATGATAAGATTGAAAGCATGCTATTGAGAGTAAAGTAGGGTATGACTTTGGATTGTTTTCTTTAGTCTTTGGGTTTTATGTTCATGTGAAACTTGGACTAAACTGAGCTGCTTGAGTTTCATTATGAAACTAAAGCTTGTATCTTCTCATACTAAAACCTCAGTTTAAAACTCAGCAGTTTCAGGGGATCATTTCATAAAAATGTCAATTCTTGCAGTTTTGGAGTTGAGTGACAGCCAAAAGTTTTAGCAAAACATCTGAGCAAAATTACTCACCAGTACTTCAGAAATGGTGGATAAAGCATAGCAAAACTGAAAAGTAGAGATCTCAGTTACATTATTTTAGCTATAAATTAAATGTGTTTTAGACAAAAGTTCTGATCTCAGAAAATTTTCTTATGATCTTGAAATATTCATGGGGTCATCTAAAGTTTTTTACTCAACTCTCACATTCTTACTTCATTTGCTTCAACTTTTCAGAAAAGCAATAACCATGACTCTAGGTTTCCAGAATATTCTCATCTATTTGTGGGTTTTTTTCCTTAAAAAAAGAAAACTGACTTGAAATACCTTGGAGAAAACTTACTGTGAGAAAAATAGGAAAATTCTTAATCTCCAGGTACCTTATTTTTCTCTCATTGGCACTATATTAAAAGATTTTATACTCTGTTTAAGATGTAATTCTATGTAGGTTATTTCAAGCTAAAAGTATATTAATTATTAAACAGAAAGCATAAATACAGTAGAAAATTTATCACTGAACTAAATTCTGAATATATAGAGTATTTCACTTGCCAAATATCAATGTGAAAATTTTTATAATTCTTACATTTGATTTTCCATTAAAACATGCCTATAGCTTTAATGTCATTTATAAGGTCTGTGTTATCATGACTTAACAATTTACATGAAAAGACTTTAAATTTAATTTATCTTCTGACACATTTTGACTTGTTTTAATGCTTTCTCTTTGATTTCTTGCTGCCTTCTTTGTATTCCATAGCAAGTGTATCATTTAATATAAGGTCAGTCTCTGTAGGTGGCATGTTTTACAGTATTTCTGTAGTATTACTTAGTCTAACTTATTAGCTTTTGTTGACACTGGAAGGAGTGTTGATCAGTACAGCTGACCAGAAAAGAAGCAATATGAATGCTTTCAAGGAAGCACAATACATGCAGTCTTACTTTTAGAAGTCACTGTCTGCATTCTCTGCAATCCTTTATTTAAAGAATACACGCATGGCTATGGCACTATGAAGAATGTACATGGGCATCTAAGTTAGATGTTATCTAATTTCCACGAAATCACTTGTTTTAGTTGGGATCCGGAAACCATACCAAAAATTGGAAATGGTGAAATGTAACATAAAGGAGGGTGGACTTCCAATATGACAATGTGAGATGCTCTGTGGACCTTATTTCCATTGAAATTGATGAAAATTGAACAACAACCATTTAAAGTCTCTGGAACTGGTCTTCAGGGAATATGAATGAAGAAAATATCTGCTCAAGAAAATCTACACAGGTTCTGTAGGGAAAACAAGAGTCTATGCTATTTCAACCATAACCACCCCCTTCCTCCCCTCTCCCAGCAGCTCAGAACACCTCCTTCTAAGTAGGAGGAGGAGCTCATAGGAGGAGCATGGCATCAGCATTTCTCCTCTTGCCACCGACTGCCTATTCCTGAGGCTAAGTTCTGAGTAGGTGCTGTTGAGAGATGAGGGGTTCTTTATTTTTAAATTATCATTATAGTTATAAAAAAGGTTATTCTACCATTTCTACAGAAAGGCAAAAGTACTGGAATAGAAAAATGAGTTTAAAAAAGGAAACTGGAAGAAATCCCTTTACTTGATATTGAGGCTTACTATACAGCCACAATAATTAAGAGAGTGGAATAGTGGTGGAGTAATTGACATCCAACAGAAAAGAAAACCCAGAAATTCATCCCTACGCAACTGATTTTTAACAAACATAGGAAGAAATTCAACAAGTAAATGGGAGGAAGCCTTTTGAAGAAATGATACTGAAGCTTTTAAACATTTATAGGTAATTAAAATTTACCTGAACGTACACCTCATAGTCTATACAAAAATTAACTCTATATGGACCACTTAAATATAAATTATAAATTAGGTTTTGATATGAATTATACCAGAAGATCTTATAGAGTAAACAATAAGAGAACATCTCTGAGATTTAGGGCTAGGACAAAGCATTCTTAGACATGACACCAAGAAAGTATGACCTAAAAAAGAAAAAAAAGTGATAAATTGGATCTTGTCGACATGGAAAAGTTTGCTCTATGGAAGACCCTGTTAAGAAGTTGGAAAAGACAAACTGCAGACTGGAAGGAAATATTTGCAAATCACATGTAGCTGGGTACTCTAGAAAGTGCTAAATCCAGTATCCTTTGCTACAGAACACGTTTAAGATGATGATATCATTGATCTTGGTGGCAATACATTTGAGAAGATTGGGATCGGGCATATTTACCCACATTTTAAAGGTAAAGAAATGAAGGTGCCATGTGGCTAAGGGCCTTTCCCACAGGTACAAAACTGGGTCATGAGATGATAGGAAAGAAGAGCAAATATCTAGATTGGGACCCCTTCCTTGAGGCCATAACTTACCCAAGCATCAACCACTCACTGTGCCAAATTTTCACCAAACCTTCCCGAGGGCACAACTCCTGGGTTAGTCACAGAACCGACTCCTTGCTTTCTAAGGTCCACTTACCAAAAATGACTAGGCCAGTACGCTGGGACATGATTATGGGAAGGTTTGTATTCCAGATGAGGAGGTAGCTATAATTTCATTGTCAGTGTCATTGAAGATAGTTGAACAAAGAAGTGCTTTGGCAAGAGATATCTGTTCCAAAACTAAAGAAATGAGATTGGCAGAATTTAGTTAAGGGATTATTACAATAATCCAGTTGAGAATTAGGAAGAATCTAGCTAGCATGTGATTGCTAAGGACGGGAAGATAGGGACAAATATTTACTGGGCACCTGCTAGAGATATTGGGCAATATAAAGGTATTTAAAACAGTGTTGGCCGTGTAAGCCCAATGTAATAGTGACTTTTGTAAACTATAGAATAAAAACCAGGTTTAGCAATAACACATAGCAGCAAGTGTTTGTTGATGCAAAAGTGATTAAGCAAC
Organism: Murina feae; assembly: GCA_004026665.1. NCBI lineage: Eukaryota > Metazoa > Chordata > Mammalia > Chiroptera > Vespertilionidae > Murina > Murina feae. The sequence continues at coordinate 48,878 of PVJC01004488.1, forward strand.
AGAAAAGTAAGCTCTGGTTTGATGGCACTTTTATCCACGAGAAGAAGGTACACAAGAATAAAACAAATTTTGTCCCTGCCTTTTATCAGAATTCAAACTGACTCGAGAGTTAATAGACTGATAAAGGCCCCACCAACATTAAATGTCTGTGTCAGTAAGACTTCTTTATAAAACTAGAGGCCTGATGCATGACAATTCATGCACTGCACTGCAGTGGGGGGGGGGGGGGGGGGGGGAGAAGAGGGGCTTAGCCCGGCCTGTGCCCTCTTGTAGTCTGGGACCCCTCGGGGGATGTCCACCTGCTGGCCTAGGCCCAGGAGCCCTCAGGGGATGTACGACTGGTGGGCCTAAGCCCCAGTTGGACATCCTTAGCACTGCCAAGGAGGTGGGAAAGGCTCCCACTACTGCCCCTGCGCTTGCAGTCCTCAACCTGGCTTGTGGCTGAGCAGAGCTTCCTCTGTGGGAGTGCACTGATCACCAGGGGCAGCTCCTGCATTGAGTGTCTGCCCCCGATGGTCAGTGCACATGATAGTGACCAGTTGTTCCCGGTCATTCTACTGTTAGGGTCAATTTGCATATTATCCTTTTATTGGATTTTTTATATTCTCTAGACCAGCTGGTCTCCGTTGGACACTCACCCATTGCTAAAATGACTACCAACCCCCAATCAAATATATTCTGTCTTGGATAGACATTGGATAATACTACATTATTTTTAAAATATGTTTTTGTTGATTTTTAGAGAGGAGGGGAGAGGGATAGAGAAATAGAAACATTGAAGAGAGAGAAACACCAATCGGCTGCTTCCTGCATGTCCTCTTCTGGGGATGGAAATCGCAACCCAGGCATGTGCCCTGACCAGGGTTCGAACCTGTGACCTCTTGGTTCATAGGTCAATGGTCAACCACTGAGCAATACTGGCTGGGCAACTTCAAGAGAACACAATACAGTAAGAACTGAGCCTGTGGAACTGTGAAAAATAGAGCTGAGGAGATGGGGGAAATTCACTCAAACCAGCCTTGCTATTGAAATGGTCTCTGCCTTCCCTTTGCAAAGAACTGGCATCTCTGCAAGATTTAAAAATGAGAGTTATAATTCTCAAAGAGTATACATGAAAGGGGCGGGGGTGTTATAACTATATAAGTAGTTCTCATACCTTGATGTGTACAAGAATTAGCTGAGGGATTTGTTAAAATGAAGTTTCTTAGGCTCACCCCAATCCTCACCTAAAGATTTCAATATGCTAAGTTTGGAATGAAACACAGAAATTTGTATTTTCACATTTTCCAGTCCCCCACATACCTGGTTTATTCTCATCTACACTACTACATATAAAAGCCTAAGTGACCAGCCAACCGGCTGACTGTCCAGTAGCTATGATGCACAATGACCACCAGGGACAGATACTCAATGCAGGAGCTGCCAGGCTGTGGTGACTTGGCAACTGCGGTTCTCGGTGATGCACCTGGAACCAGAGAAGAGGGAGCCTGATTCCAGAGTGCGTCACTCGGGCACCACCCTCTTGCAATTCAGGACCCCTTGGGGGATATAGGGGAGCTGGTCCAGCCCGATCCCCGCAGGCCAGGCCAAGGGACCCCGCTGGTGCACAAATCTGTGCACCAGGCCTCTAGTTTACTATAAAGATCATTCATCTGGCAAATACTTTATGAAACACACATATATCATCATGCTGCAGAAGGAACAGGGTCTCAGAAAATTAGGCACTTTGTCCAGCATCATCCAGTGAATTAACCTAATATATATTGATTTAACCACCAGCCATATATGGTCATGTTTGCTTAGTCCACACAAAACATGCTAATATGTTAATATCTCCTAATTTGTGATTTCTCTGTTGAGCTGTAAAGTCCTTGACGAGTGTATAGCCGACTGCTGGGATCCCCTCTTGCCTGTGCCTGGGTTTGATATGGAATCACTGTAAGCCTAGGAAAGGAATATTGGAAGACAACTTTAAACCTTTTGTTTTCCTATAAATATACCTCAGGGTTATAGTCCATTCTCTTTAGTTGCTTAAATCTTTGCAAAGTGGATGATGATGTCTGATAAGAACATATATATCAGGATTGTGTCCTTTCCCTTCTAGGCACCCTCACTTTTCTACCACTTCTCTTACTAGATTAAAATAACAAAAGCATTTGTTCGTAGCAAAAACACAGATGTCTCATGGCCAAAAAAAATGTGGATAGAATATTACATTTTTCTAAAGCCTGTTTCTTATTAAGCCAGACTTGATTGGTTTTAGACCCAAGAGACAACGGCCGGTGCTTATTTCCATGGCTTCCTTAAAGTTATATTCCCCCAGAATCTCACCCTTTTCTATTTTCTCTAGGAAAAGTAACTGAAGGAACACATTTTCAACCTTGATGCTATCTCCTAAGAGGTTAGAAGAATCAGTTAACTTTTTCCTCTATTTGGACTGTCAGCTTCAATATTCTCCCTGATATTACTTTATTTTTTTAATCACAGTCTCCAAGCAATAGCAAATTTTTATTCATGCACATGATGACTGTGATTTTCTAGATAGAGTTTTGTGCTTTGGAACTTGAATTGCAATGCAATTATCTTTCCTTTTTTTTTTTTTCACACTTGCTTTCCAGGGAGATAACCCTACAAATTTTGATTTTCTAGACATAGTGGCCTTTTTTGAATTGCAAATTTCCTATTCCTTTTTATTTTTAGTCTGAAATTTTTATATTTCAAAATGCATTCTTATAGCTGTATACACATGCACACATGTGCCCACATGCATTTAGACATACATTTAAAAAAAAAATTCAAATATACAGGTGGGCAATAACCCCTGACTCAGCATTACTTAAAGGCTTGTCTAATTTTAACATTTCATGTACAAGGAAACACAAGAAAACATCTCTTCCTATCCTTTTCAAGGTGATTTATTATTTTACCATTTCAATCAATGGCATTGCCATAATCTAAATGAATGCATTCCATCTTTACAATTAAAGTAAAATTTGAATATTAGCCAGTATATTGGGCTAATTTTAGAAAGCGGTAAGTGAGAGATTAGTAGAATATTGGCTATGATATTTCAAAATATTAAACTCTGAATGTTAAAATTAGGTGGAAACTTGGAAAACGCTCTTATATTATTGATATCTGTAAGAATCTGATAAAAGGTACAATTTGTTTTCCTCCCCTCCAAAACATATGTATAGTTTCACACACACACACACACACACACACACACACACACACACAATTTTGGTAAAAATTTAGTGTTCCTTCTGTGTACCTGCAATTTTTGTTTAAAACACCTGAGTAATTTTGGCACTTACTAAGGATAATTGGCATTGGCTTCATCACCACTGAGACTATCACATCTAGTATAGTGTTTACCACATAGTATGCACTGCATGAATAAGTGTTTGATGAATGAATGAAAAAATAATGATTCAGTGCTTACTTCTTCATAAAAACATGAAATTCTTTCCTTTCTTCCTTTAATCCCAGAGTTCTAATTACTACAACTGAATTGAAATTTACCTCCTTATAAATTAGAACTCTGTAAATGTCTACCTATTGTATAAACAAATTAAACAAAGCATGTGTAAGCTTGATTTAGCTTAACTATGAAAATATTTTAATGTAGTTACCAAGAATCACCTCAATTTCCCAAACTAAACTTATTCTTAAAATATTGCACATATTAGATGGTTTCTATAATCTCTCATGATCCTAGTTATACAGTTATAATCCCCTGAACACTTTATATGTATCCTTATTAAAGGGTAAATCAGAAGGCAAACAACTCTCCAGATTATACTACAGTCAGTGAAGTAGGACAATTACCAATTTTAGTTTGAATACTTAAATTTACTTTAATCCTTTTCTTACACTGGTGGTCATGGAGATTTATAGTGCAGTAATATAAAAAGCCCATTGTCTGAGACATTCTTCCCTTCGCTAAAGGTAAATGGAGACCCAGAATATGAATCTCCAAAGAAATTCTCTGTACTTGAGGAAATCAGTGTCCCTTCAGTCAAACTACTTGAACTTCTAAACTAAACCGATTTTCAACATTTAAAATTGCCTCAACAATAGAAGAATTTAAGTGGACGTTGCATATGTTGGTACACTTGATGGTGTCCCACAGGTCCATTAGTTTCTGTTAAGTTTTCTTCAGTCTTTGTGGTCCTCAAGCTGGATAATTTCAATAGATTTATCTTTAAGTTTGCGGATTCTTTCTTCTGCTGCTCTAATCTGATACTGAAACTCTCTAGGGAGTTTTGTTTTTCACTTGTTACTGTACTTTCAGTTTCAGAATTGGTTTTATTTAAAAAATAATTTATATTTCTTTATCATCTCTATTTTTTTCATATGTTGCTCTTCTAGTTTCCTTAAGAATTTGTCATTGGTTTCCTTGAGCTCTTGGAGTATACATAAAACAGTTGATTTAAAGTCTCTAGTAAGTAAAATGCGTGTGTTTCCTCAGGGCTAGCTTTCTTTTAATACTTCTATGAAAGGCCATTCATGCTTTCTTATTTTTTTTGTGTGCTCCATAATTTTTGGTTGACAACTAGGTAATTGGAATATTATAATGTGGTAAATCTGGAAAGCAGATGCTTCATCTTCCTTAGAGTTTATGTTTGCTATTTTTTTATAATTATAGGTATTTGGTGAATTTAAAAAATATATTTTTTAAAAGTCTACATTCTTTGTCAAGTGGAAAAAGGGAAAGAAATAGGAAGAGATGGAGGGAATAGGTGGAGGAAAAAATAGAAGGAAATGATGGAGAGAGAGACATACAGAGATAGAGATAGAGATAGATAGAGATAGAGATAGAGAGAGAGAGAGAGAGAGAAGAGAGAAACCTCTCCTACTCTCTAGTCTTTGCAGATTGGCTTTGTGCTGGAGGTGCTTCTTCAACACTTAGTCATCCTGTTTGCATCTGCCTTAGCCTTTACTTCCTGCCTGCTCAGAGTCTACAGATCAGTCAGAAGTAAAAGGTGAAAGTCTTCTCAGGTCTTTCCTGAGTACACCTACTTGCCTACTGCCCTGGGCATGTATGTGACTTTCTAAATTCCCCATTATACACAGATATTTTTAAATGTCCTCCTTTCCCTAAGAAACTTTCCCTGGTCTTTCTAACTGTTGTATGCCTCATTTATAGTCTGTAGCCCCAGTCAGCTTATAGGTTGTTTGCTTAACAATGTTTTAAGGAATGCCCATTGTTTTTCTGCCCTGGGTAACTTCCTGGTTAAGTGATACAAAAGACAAGTCCTTATATCATATGGGTCCTTTATAACTGTAGATATTTAGGTAGTACCCAAACAGTTTGGAACAAAAAACACAATTCTTTACAAATGAAAACTGCTCTGCTCTCTCTGGGACCAGGGACCTGGGTCTCACATTGGTAATGTAGGCTGTTGACTTCAAGACTACCATTAAGCTGGGGAGGGAGTGGGTCAAGGGCAAACAAAAATGACACAAAACTTTTACACCTTTTTAAAGTACCTTTTTGATTCAGCATTCACTTGGTTGCAATAAATCTTTGACTGTTTCCCAGAGTCTGACAGTAGATTCTGATCATTTTTGATTGAGTTTCTGTTTGTGTGGAGAGATAGGCTATTGGAGCTGCCTACTTTGCCATTTGTGTTGATGTCAGTCCTTTATAACAAGTAAATTCTAAGGTTACCTTGGGCCTCATTCATAGATTACGACCCAAATATTTCCTTAGACCTGACCAGTGTTCACCCTTACTTCATAAAGCAGGGATAAAATAACTACATTAAAGACTTTGTGTGGGAAGTCCAATATCAGAGTTATTTCAGATTTGACATATGTTGATGATCTTTTCCCTTTAGAGTTGTTTAACTTTTACTGGTTCTTTGTATGTTGAGTAATTTTAGATTGTATCCTGAGCATTTTCAATATTGTGTTATGGGAGTCTAGGTTCTGTTACAATTTTTTTAGAGAATGTTGTCTTTCTTTGGACTATATGCAATCAATCCAGTTAGTTTCCAACCACAAGCCACCTTCTGTGGGCTATGGTTCTAATGTCAGTTTAGTTTTCTAAGTCTTTGAAGTACTGTTTGATGCCCAATCCATGGGCCAGTGTGGAACCTGGTCTATGGTATACACTGTAGGTTCTTAAAACCTTCGCTATGTTGATTTGGATTAATTCTGCATATGCTCTGGGGAAGAGCCCAAGATTTCACACACAAACTTAAAGGTTACCTTTCTCCACTTCCCTCTATGCCTAATTTCCTAAATTCTCTGACCCTGACAGGCCTCTTTTTCTGGTTTTCTAGCTACATTGATGGTTTTTTAGCCTTCCTGTACTATCACATATTTCCCTACTGGATCTGTTTGGAGCAAATCAATATGAGAAAGGGGGGAAATATGTTGGAACACAGGGAGCCCCTTTTCTAGTTATTCCATTCAAAATGAAATATTTATTTTCCTCTGACAATTCCACTACCAAGACCAAAGGTGTAAAGCCTGACTCAGCCTTGCTTACAGCAAGGCTGATTTTATAAAACAAGAATGAAAGAAATAGTGATCTACCCTCACATTCTGTACTGCAGGCCTTCCTTCATGGTCTTCTAGGCAGAAAAAGAGACATGTTCTTGGAGCTTTCCTGTCAGGGCCCACATCCCAGTTTCAGATTTCAAGCTGTCCTAGAATTTGACATTATAGTTTAGGCTTGACCATATCTTTTTTATATTAAGCTTTATTCATCAGATTCTCCTTGAGTGGTTTATTTAACATCCTTTATTACATTTTCTACCTTTCTGCTATACCAAAAATTCTGTTTCTGAAAGACACAGGACATGATAATTACTCATGTTTTATCCCACATTAATTCACAATCCATAATAACATGAAATTAATAACAATAACAATAACATAATATAATAACTACTACATGAAATGATTTGCACAGAGAATTCCCCATCTTGCCCCATTTTTATGCTTATATAATATATACTAGAGGCCTGGTGCACAAAACTGATGCACTGGAGGGAGTGGGGGCGGGGTTGTCTCTCAGCCTGGCCTGTGCCCTCTCTCAGTCCAGGAGTCCTCAGGGAATGTCCAACTGCTACAGAAGCTGGATAGGCTCTGCCACCACTGCTGCGCTTGCCAGCCATGAGCCCAGCTTCTGGCTGAGCAGCACTCCCCCTGTGGGAGCACACTGACCACCAGGGGGCAGCTCCTGCATTGAGCATCTGCCCCCTGGTGTCACTGCACATCACAGTGACTGTTTGGTCAATTCGCATATTAGCCTTTTATTATATAGGATAGGATAGTTTCAAGATCATAGAACCATTTTACAGGACACTCTATTACCAACAACTCACTATTAATCTTTACATCAAAGTCTCTTCACTCATTTTGGTTTCTAAAGCTTTTTCTCTTGTTGATTTTTTTCAGTAAGCAATCATAGGGGCATTATTATTGCTGACTTTCCTGAATGTTGGTAGAAGTTCAACTTTTCTGGGTTGAAAATTGAAAAATAGAGGGTTTTCTTAAAGTCCTTGACTATTTTCGCTCATTGACTATTTTAAATATTTTGTTCCCTTTTCTTCTAGTGTATAATATTGCTATTGAACAGGCTGCCGGTAATATAATTTTCTTAATTGGTACCTTGCTCATTCTGCTTACTTGCCCAAAGTTTTTTTGTTTATAAAGTCTGGTAATTTTATAGAATCTGCCTTGGTATATATTGTCATGTATGTGCCATACTCTTATCACTATGTAGTTTGATTTTTTTTTTAACTTCAGGCAAGTTCACTTAAATTTCAACATAATAATTATTGGGCTTCCCCCACCCCCCAGTGTTTTCTATTACCAATACACTGTGTTGTTGCTGTTGTTTTTGCCTACTTTCATTATTTTTCACTTTTCCTTCACTCTTTTTATATCTCATAGGGGACCAGAATATGATACCTCAACATATGCTACTTTGGCATAGTAATTATTTAGAGCTGGAGACAATTGAGAATCAATAGATGTAGGAAAAAAGCTTTCCTGGAGCTTCCTTTATCTGACTAAAAGCAGAAAATTCTGAGAAATTAGGACTGCCATAAATCTCTCCTGGGGAATGGTTTTGGCCATGAAGAAGACGGAAAGCTGGCACTGAGACAGACCTGCAGAAACAAACTTTACTCCATTAGTTTTCCCCGTATATTGATCTTCCCATCATTTGCAACCTTTGGAAGTCTAAAATACTTTTTCTTTGTCTTGTCACTTTGTCAAAACATTTCTTCTTCTTCTTTTTTTTTTACTGATGCTATATCAGCCTCAAGTTCTACCCACCCCTTTGGTTGACTCATCCTTGAGTTGTCTCACATAAATATACAGTGCACACGTTTATAAACTTCTGCTTGCTTTTCTCTAGCTAATTTGTGTTTTGTTAGTCTCATTTACAGGGCCTAGTCAGAGAATATAGGAGGCTAGAAGAAAATTGCTTTTTCCTCTCCTAGTCTTCTTTATTGCTTTTTAAATATTTTCCCCTTTTTGTAGCCATTTCACTTATGACATTATCTGTGTTTATTCCCCTGTGTTACTTCTAGTTTAGTCTTAATTTTTGAAGTGATATTTCTTGCCAATCCTTTCTGGCCTGCAAAGTTTCTGTTGAGAAATCAGCTGACAATTTTATAGAAACTCCCTTCTGGATAAGTAACTGCTTTTCTCTTGCTGCTTTTAAGATTCTCTCTGTAGACCTAACCGGTTTGGCTCAGTGGATGGAGCATCAGCCTGTGGACTGAAGGGTCCTAGTTCGATTCTTGTCAAGGGCATGTACCTTGGTTGTGGGAACATCCCCGGGGGGGGGGTGGTGTGCAGGAGGCAGCTGATCAATGTTTCTCTCTCATCAATGTTTCTAACTCTCTAGTCCTTTTCCTTCCTCTCTGTAAAAAAAAAATCAATAAAATATATTTTAAAAAAACCACAAGATGTGTGTGTGTGTTTTTTAAAAAGATTCTCTCTGTATCTTTAGCCTTTTACATTTTCATTATGATGTGACTTGGTGTAGGACTCTTTGAGTTCATCTTTTTTGGGACTATATGATTTCTGGATTTGTATGTTTATTTTCTTCCCAAGTCAGGGAAGTTTTCCCATCATCATTATTATTATTTTTTTAAATATATTTTATTGATTTCTTACAGAGAGGAAGGGAGAAGGATAGAAAGATAGAAACATCAATGAGAGAGAAACATTGATCAGCTGCCTCCTGCACACTTCCTACTGGAGATGTGCCCACAACCAAGGTACATGCACTTGACCGGAATCGAACCTGGGACCTTTCAGTCCGCAGGCCAATGCTCTATCCACTGAGCAAAACTGGTTAGGGCACCATCATTATTTTTTGATATAGGTTTTAAATTTCTTGCTCACTCCCTTCTCCTTTTGGCACCCCCATGAGGCAAATGTTGGCATGCTTGAAGTTGTCCCATAGTCTCCTTACAATATTTTCATTTTTTTTCTTTTTGCTATTCTGATTGAGTGGTTTTTGCTTCCTTGTATTCCAAATCGCTGATTTGATTCTTGGCTTTGTCTACATTATGGTTCATTCTGTATAAATTATAATTCATTTAAGTTAGAGTATCCTTTATTTGTGACTGGTTATTTTTTATGGTTTTCATGTCATTTTTTATAATGTTGATGTTCTTAATAAGTTGCTTGAGCATCCTTATAATCATTGTTTTGAACTCTATATATGGTAGTTTGCTTGCCTCCATTTCATTTATTCTTTTTCTGGAAATTTCTCCTTTTTAATTTTTTTTTTTTTCATTTGTGACCTATTTCTTTATCTCCTTTGGCCATTTCCCTGTGTTTGTTTCTCTGTATTAGGTCGAACCACTATGTCTCCTGGACTTGGTAGAGTGGTCTTCTATAGCAAGTATCTGGTAGGATCCAGTGGTGCATCCTCCCCAGTCACCAAAGCTGGGAACTTCAGGTATATCCCAATGTAGGCTGTGTGCACTGTCCAGTTGTAGTTGAGCCTTTATTGCTGTTGGCACATCACTGTGGGGAATTGATCCTTAGGCTAATTGTCTGCAGGGACTGGCTGCTACTACAGAAGAGGAGCCTCTGTACAGGGACCAACCCTATGGAGCAGGATTTGCTTCAGTTGGGCTTTGGTACCTGCTGAGTTCACCCCTTGAATGTGTAGCTTGTGGAGGTAGTAAGGTGATAACCTGGAATGGTCTGCAGCTGTCCACTGAGTACACTGGATCTGGTGTCTCCAAGGAAGTGCAAGGTCATCTGTGTTCTGCCTGGGTTTACTGAAAGAAGCTATAGAGCGATCTGCAGATGGTTGCTACTTGTGCTGGGCTTAGAGGTACCCAAGAGAGGTCAACCAAAGCCAGCTGCTGCTAGTGTCAGGCCTATGGCCAGTTATCCAGAGCAGATGTAACGGATAAGTAGAGGCCAGATGTTTGTTTGATAGATTTTAGGAAAGTTTGGAGCATGAGGTAAGAGATAACATTTTTATGAAAAAAAAAAAAAACACACTGGTAATAGCTAGTGTGGGACCTCTTTTTTCTTTTCTTTCTACTTCTTCTTTTTTTTTAACCAAATGTTATTTTACTGTTCTAGGATCCCATCAAGAATATTGCATTAAATTTAGTTATCATGTTACATTAGGCCTCTTTGGCTGTGACAATTTCTCAGACTTTTCTTGTTTTTGACAACCTTGACAGTTTTGATAACCCTAGTCTAGTATTCTATAAAGAGCCTATCAATTGGGATTTATCTTGTGTTTTTTCTCATGTTTATTTTTATTATTATTTGTAAATGTATTTTCATTGATTTCAGAGAGGAATGGAGAGGAAGAGAAGGATAGAAACGTCAATGATGAGAAAGAATCATTGATTGGTTGCCTCCTTCATGCCCCTTCTGGGGATTGAGTCCATAACCTGGACATGTGCCCTTGACTGGAATAGAACCCAGGACCCTTCAGTCTGCATGTTAATGCTCTGTCCACTGAGCCAAACCAGCTAGGGCTGTTTTTATTATATAGACTGTTTGAGGGCTTTTGAGAGGAAGATGATAGAGGCAAAGTGCTATTTTCATCACCTCATACCAAAGTATAATAGATCATGATGATTTATTACTGATGATGCTGACCTTGATCATCTGGCTGAGATAGTGTTTATCTAGTTATTTTACTGTAAATATACTCTTTTTTTGTCCTTCCCATGTTATAATTTTTAGAAGAAAGTTGCTATACTGAGCCCATAGTTATGCTCTACTTCCTTCAGAGTGGAATATGTATTTAACATATTTGGAATTCTTCTGCATGGGAGATTTATCTATTCTTCAGCTGGCTTTTTTGATTTTTCAAAGCTCCTTGATTTATCTTTTAGTATAATGTTAGGGAAATGTGCTGCTTGCTTCCTGAGTTTTCCTAGCTCTATTTCTTTTCCCCGCTTTATCTGAACTTTTTATTTTGTGTCTGCTTTCCTCCATCCTGTTCAATCTTGACTCCTCTAACAGTTATTTCTCCTCTGACCCCCAAAGGAGCATTGCTCATCTGTAGGCTTGGTTGTTCTAGCCCCTTCACTGCAGACTCTTTATACTTACCCATATATACAGACACATATGTACAACACATACTCCCTCAAACACATTTTCACATGAATTCATACATATACACATCCATTCAGACATATGTGCTTGTATACACAGATTGCTTATACACATAGACCCACACATGCCCTTACATATCTACAAATGCACACAGGCATGTAAATGTTATGAAATATTTCATAAATCAATTCATAGGACTGTAAATCAAGTATATATTTTTCAGTGCAATCCTTGATCTGTACTGCCTACAAAAGTCCATAGATACAAAAGAGTGACTTCAACGTATATTTTACAATGAATGCACGAATAAATAATTTGAATTTTAAAAAGTTAATGATGCCACTGAAAGCTGTTTTACACATGAATTAATAAAATCAAATAAAAATTTAAGAAATAGTATTTTTCCCTATAATCCAATCCATTGTCTAATGTCTAAAATTATTTCGATGATTAAATCCTTCAACTATTTTTTCTTTTAACAAAATAAAATCCAATCAATACTTTTCCTAGGAATATGACTTAAATTTTCATGAGATCTACAAAGAAATTTAATCAATGATTATAGTTGGGGATTTAAATCCTTTATTGTTTCTTAATTTGCATGATAAACAAATACCTTTGTGAATTCTCCCTGAAAAGATAATCACATACTGTATTTAAAGAGACTTGCATCTTTAGCTTAATTTAACTTAAAAAGAAACATTTATGTTCTCATTAAATATGTTCTACAGTTTTATTTCATTGATTTAAGTTTCTCTTAAAATGCACAAAACTGCTCACACTAGTAATTACCCTAATTTTTAAAAATGTAGTCACAATTCAGTCATTAAGAGGAGAAGCAAAGCTTCAGTCCATTAGCAGTTGTTTATAATAGCACATCTCAATTGATTAAACTGTAGATTTTTTTTTGTAGGCCTTGTTTTATAAATTGAGCTACTCAAGTAAACATAGCATTTGGTAATAGTCTTCATAGCAACTGTCAAAATGACTTATTGTTTTTATAGTCCTGCATTCCTTCAGAATTAATAATACCTTTGTGCCCTTATAACACTTATTATTGATGCCATGAAGTTCTCTATATTTAATGAGTAGATGTTTCATTATAGTACATAGCTCTGTTGACAGATAGAAAATTTTTCTAATCTGTTTCTCTTTTCCTCTTGATTGAAAGATTGCAAATATGCAATTAACTGTTGAAGTAGAAGTAAAAAGAAAATATCAGCTGTCAAGTATTGCTTTTGAAAGAGACAAGATGCTTTAAGCTAAGAAAAGCATGACAAAAGATAAAAACATCCTTTCCAATAAGGGTGAAGGTTGCAAAATGTTTAAACATTTGATTTTTTCTTCTTCTACGAAATAATTGTAATCATTATCTTCTATGAAACAGAAATGAATGAAAAGACACATTATTTTCCTACAGGACTGGTTAAGGTCAAGCTCTGATATTTTTCTATCAAGAATCAGTTTATGATTTTTATATTTAATTCGTTTTCAGTATTTTCATTAACGATGGTGTCACTAGCTTCTAAGAATGCAAGAAAATACATCTATAGGAGTTTGTAATTTATAAAAATGACATCAGTAAAAACAGCAGCTAGGAATTTTGGGTCAATACTAGTTAAAGTACATTTTTTTTTTACTCCTTTCAGTTTATCAATTTAATCTTAAAATGGCAGAAGGGTTTTCATATTTTGGTATCTCAAATTACACTTTTCAATTTTCTGTGACTTTTTTTGGTGTCATTATTTTGGGTAGGTTTCCATTTTTTATTTTGTAAGACCTACACTTTTTCAGCAGATTATCAGATACAAAATGATTTGTGTGACCTATAAGTAATAGAAACACATTCTTATTTATGGAGGAAAATATTAAGATATTTTGGAATGTGCAAATATATCATAGAGATTTGTAAATTAGAAATGCAGATATATCCATTGCTAAATATTATTTTATTATAGTTTATTTTATGTTATATAAATGTTATATTTACAATATTTATATTTATAATTTTTACTAGAGGCTTGGAGCACAAAAATTTGTGCTCTTGCTGTGGGGGGGGGGCCCTCAGCTTGGCCTGTGCCCTCTCATAGTCTGGGACCCCTCAGGGGATGTCCACCTGATGGCTTAGGCCCGCTCCCTGGGGGATTGGGCCTAAGCTGGCAGTCAGACATCCCTCTGGCATCCTGGGAGCCCTCAGGGGATGTCTTCTTGCCAGTGGGGAGCAGGCCTAAGCTGCAGTCGGACATCCTTAGCACTGCTGAGGAGGCAGGAGAGGCTCCCGCCACCACCGCTGTGCTGGCAGCTGGCAGCCTGGCTTGTGGCTGAACAGAGCTCCCCCTGTGGGAGCGCACTGACTGCCAGGGAGCAGCTCCTGCATTGAACGTCTGCCCCCTGGTGGTCTGTGTGTGTCATAGTGACCAGTCATTCCCAGTGGTTCTGCTGTTAGGGTCAATTTGCATATTACCCTTTTATTATATAGTATAGAGGTCTGGTGCATATGTGGGGGCTGGCTGGTTTGCCCTGAAGGGTGTCTTGGATCAGGGTGGGGGTCCCACTGGGATGCTGACCAGCTTGGGTGAGGGGTTGAGGGCCGTTTTCAGGCTGCCCACAGCCCCTTCATGGTGGGGGCATCCCTACTGGGGTGCCTGGCCAACCTGAGTGAGGGGCTGATGGCCTTTTTCAGGCTGGTCATGCCCCCCCAACAACCCAAGCTCCCACCTTCTCCTTTTTTTTATTTTTCTAGGATTTATTTATCTTCTATAATTGAAACTTTGTAGCCTTGAGGGGAGCCGAGGGCCTGCAAGGGCAGGTGGGAAGCTTGGCTTCCTCCATCGCCGGGGGCAACCCAAGCTTCCTGCTTGCTCCAGCTCGGTGGCCACTGTCATCTTAGTTGGGTTAATTTGCATACTCGCTCCTGATTGACTTGTGGGCGTGGCTTGTGGGTGTGGCTTGAGCATAGCAGAGGGATGCTTAGTTTGCATGTTTCTCTTTTAATATATAGGATAGTTATTTTATTTATTTCATATATTTTAAATGAATTTAACTTACCCCATCAGTTTAGTTTGTGATTTATGAAGAATAGTCCTTTACTTTGTAACCTAATGAAAAGTAAATTCCTTTTATTTTGAAGAGACAAGGACATTCTACATTTTTTTGCCTGTTAGTTTTATAGTTTTACTAGAGGCCCAGTGCACAAAATTCATGAACAGGTAGGGTCCCTAGGCCTGGCTGGAGATCAGAGCCGATTGAGGCCTTCAGGCTGCTGGC
>PVJC01004489.1:0-63604 GCA_004026665.1 Murina feae
GATGCGGCTGGGGGCAGGTCCCCAGTGGTGACACACACACACATACACACACACACACAAAAGGCGCCTGGCAGACTGGGGCCATCATAGGACATCCACTGAGGGGTCCCAGACTGTGAGAGGGCACAGGCCAGGCTGAGGGACTCCCTCCACCCCGAGTGCACAAATTTTTGTGCACTGGGCCCCTAGTAAAAGAATAATATGCAAATTAGGCATCACTCTATCACAAAGATGCCACCCCATAGCCACAATATGGCTGCCCCCATGGCCACAAAATGGCGGTGCCCAGTCCAGTTCAGCCCTGCTACTGAAGTGGTCAGGCCTCTTAGCCAGTTAGGTGGCAGGGGAGGCAGGGAGCCCGAGGAGCAGAATAGGTGATCAGAGGAGGCTGAGGGTCCCCTGGACAGGCCAGAGGCCTTCGCCAGAGGCCTCAGCCATGGGGAAGGGTGGAGCCAGTGATCAGAGAGGTATAAGGGGGCCCTACTCAGGCATAAAGCCTGAGTCAGAGGCCTCAGGCCTGGGAAGGGGCAAGGCCGGAGATCACAGGGGCCTGGGCTCCACAGAGCCAGAAATCAGAGGGGCAGGGGTGGAGCCTGTGATCGCAGGGGTCTGGGCACCAGCAGAGCTGGCAAAGCAGGGGTCTGGGGGTTCCCTGCCCAGGCCTGTAGCCTTGGCTAGAGGCTTCCAGTGGGACAAGGACAGAGCTGGCAATGGCAGGGGGCAGGATCAGAGCCAATGATCACAGAGGCCTGGGATCTGTGAAGCCGGTGATTGGAGAGGCTTGGGGGATCTTCTGCCCAGGCCTGCAGGTTACAGGCCTGGGAAGGGGTGGAACTGGGATTGGAGGGGCAGGGATAGAGCTGGTGATGGGAGTGAACTACAGAGGAAAGACCTTTTCTTACCACTCATTAGCTAAGCTCCCTCTATGCCCTGGTAATATTCTTAGTAACTTGGGAAATAAGAATCCAAAAAGGTGATTTGGGTTTTTCCACCACACTCCTAGAGAAAAAAAAAATGAAAGTCCACTGCTGAGGGGCTAAGAAATGTCATATCCTGCCCTAGCCAGTTTGGCTCAGTGCATAATGCCTCAGCCTACTGACTGCAGGGAATGGGTTCAATTGTGACCAAGGCCATGTACCTAGGTTGCAGGCTCCTCCTTGGCTGGGGCCCAAATCAGGGCATATGCAGGAGGCAACCAATCAAAATGTTCCTCTCACTTTGATGTTTCTCTCTGTTTTTCCTTTCTCTTCCACATTCTCTAAAAATTAATGGAAACATATCCTCAGGTGAGGATAAAAAAAAAAAAAAGGAAAGGAAGAAATGTCATATCCCATGAAAGACACATCTTGAAAATGCCTAAAGAAAGTTGTCATTTCTTCATGGTGAAGGGACTGGAGCCCATGTTGATGAAAACACTGTTGTGGCTGTGGTGACTGGCAGTGGCTGCAGCAGCAGGGTGATGGGGCTGGTGGCTTCCCCATCACCTCCCACAGAGGGAGGCCAGACTGTGGCTTAGGCCTGCTCCCCAAGGGGAGCAGGGAGTGGGCCTAAGCCATCAGTAGGATACCCCCTGTGGGCTCCCAATATGTGAGAAGGGTCAGGCTGGGCTGAGGAACCCTTCCCTAGTGCACAAATTTCATGCACCAGGCCTCCAGTTAATCTATAAAAGTAGAAATATACATATGTGTTCAGAACAAAACCAATCTTGTCAACATCAATGAAAAGAGTTTTGAAGGCATTTAGCTGGATTCAATTGAATGATTTCAGGTACTGATTTGTAAACTAATAACTTTAAAAAATCTCTTTGTTGCTTTACAAACCTGAAGTGGTGTGATTCCTCTGGGAATTCTGAAAAAGCAAATATTTTTCTAAGACCTGGCAGTGTTTTGCAAGAATATGTTATCTTCATTGATTTCAATGAAAATCCTGAGATGCTTTTATTTAGCTTAGAAAAGCATCCCATTTGTGGCACAGGAATCAGACCTATCAATGTGAGAATTAAGTACAAATTCTCTAAGGTGTGGATGAGAGAATAAACGTCATACTCTGCATATGTAGCAGCTGTATTAACATGATAGATTTTCAATGCTCTGCAGGATCCATTACTGTGTTTTGGGCCAATAAGTTTGAAGGATTTATACAATGGACCATAACAGTTCCTTAGGTATGATTATGTCCCATCAGATGAAAAAATGTCTTTTTAAAACCTTCCTATTAACCTGTTTGCTCCATGGACCATAATCTTTTGAAGGTTAAATTATACACATAGCAAAATGGGCCAAATCACCTCATTCTATGTTTTAAAATATATTTATGGTGAAAAAAAGCTCTCCAAAATGGGACAATGGAAATTGTACCCATGAGTACCATCAAATCAAGGTGATTTTTAAAAGTGAGCAACAAGCACTACTTCTCATTTCTGCTAAGAAGAGAAATCTTGATAATCCAAAGACGACACTTACTCCTTTGTGTACCATTTACATTCAAATAATCTAAAAATAGATCAACGATTGAATACAATGTGAGTAGTCAAATAACATGAGCTAGTTCTCAAGGCTTGGGCAGGCACAAATAAAAATGATAAATATGTGAGCTACAAACTAAATGAACAAACATTGATAAAATACTCTGTATCATCTACATGTTATAAATGGTTGGTGCGTACTATATGAGAAAACTTAGATCATATAAATTTTGAGTTATTGACATAATTTTATTTCATTTACAAATACTGTTGTAACTAGTATTTTGTAGAATACATGTTAAGTGTTTGATGCATTTTAATTAATGTATCAATGGGATCTAAATTGTTAATTTAATATCTCTCTCAGATAATAGGAGTCTTCTGGTAATACTACCTTAAACCATAAAAGCAACTAGAGTAAGAAGTTGCTGAAGAAAAACACTTGATGATCAAGGCACTGTTTTGCTGCTAATGGTGAACCTCAAATCAGCCTCTCATCCCAATTAACTGTCCTAATAGAGAGATAAGCTCTCTTTTCAAAGTTAAGTCCTAAAGCATATAGATGCTTTTGAAATTTGGCTTGTATAAGGTAAATAAAGGTAGGTGGATGGGAAGAGATCAACTAAAAAACTTGTATGCATATATGCATACCCCTTGGACACAGACAATAGGGTGGTGAAGACCCTTGGGGCAGGGGTGGAGGCTAGCTAGAAGAGGTTAATGGGGGAGGAGGGGGACATATGCGATACTCTCAACAATAATGATTTTAAAAAGAAACAAAATAATAAAAATTGAGTCTAGAATAGTGACTTGGTCAATGCAAAGAAAAGGTTATATGTGTGTTTTTTTTTAGTCAAGTACTTTAGTGAATGTCTTTCTACTACTATCCTGGTATGCTCTCTTCCTCCTTCCTTTGAATGCCTGTTACTGGTATTTATTATTTTTTCATACGTTTTGGAAAAGTACTTTGAAATTTTTGGAGAAATGACAATATAAATCTCAAGAGAAATAGAAAATGCAATATAAAACTAAAGAGTCATAGAAAATTTCCCAAAGTTATCTTGTCTTTAACAAATATAGAGGTAGAGAGAATGGACAATAAAAAATGACTAGCATAATTACATCCTCTAGTTAAAAAAAAAATATCTATTTTCTTATTCAAATGTCTTCTGTACCACATTGAGTCTTTATCTGCAGGCAGAGTGTGGTAGCACATACCTTTATTATCTCATGGTACAATTTTCCTTCCGGTAGAACTCTGTAAATGAATTTAATTAAAATATGGATTGCTAGTCATCTGTATACTATGCCAGCTCATTTGTAATACTACGTGTTATTAAATTTGTTGTGATAATTAGGGAGGCTATACTGGTAAAGAGATTCTTACCAAACCTAAATATAAACAACTAGACATCCAGTGCAAGACATTCCTGACCTGGGGAAGATGGGTGTGGGTTCCCTCAGCCTGGCCTGTGCCCTCTCACAGTCTGGGAGCTCCTGCCAAATCTGCTGAGCTCTCCAACAGTGAGCCTGGCTTCTGGGTTTCCGGCTGAGTGGTGCTTCCCCTGTGGGAGCGCACTAACCACCAGGGGGAAGCTCCTGCGTTTATCTTCTGCCCCCTGGTGGTCAGTGCATGTCATAATAACTGGTCATTCTGCTGTTTGGTCAAATTGCATATTAGCTTTTATTATATAGGATGAGTGCAATTGCATTGTCTTTCTAGACAACATTTTCCCTACAAACATTAGTGAAATTAAAACAGAAAAAATCTAAATAATGTTTTTTCCTTTTCCATACCTGGATTTTTCATTCAACTCAGCTATTTCCTTTAAAGATGTGTAGGAGAGAGGGAGGTTAAATTGCTTTTTGAAGATCTCCAAGATGGTTGGCTTCCTCCGAGGGCCTTGTATCACAATTTGGTAAGAAGATACTCTCAAACACTCTCTCCCTGGGCATTTATGATCTGCTCTAGGGAAGCAGGTATGGATAGGCAAAGTTGCATGGGTAAAACACCTTGTAGGTCTGCTCTTTGATTCACAAGCACTAATTGAGGTTGTATAGAGACTGACACAGGGAGTATGATGCTTCCAGAAGAAATCCACACAAATTCCCTTTTCTCTCTTATTTTGGAGATCTGGTAGTGTCCTCCAAAAAGAAAGGGTAAAATTACATTTGATCTTATTCAATCTGCTTCCTGACATTGGGGTAATATTCTTACTACCTCTTCAAATGACTAGTAATATTTTAGGCAGTATTTTTTTAACTTTTTTAAAATATATATTAGTTAATATTTGGTAATGGAAATACCAATGGGTACGTATTTATAGCTATTAAAATGTTCTCTTGTGACATTAGGCCTGAAACTATCTGCAAGGGGAAGCTTCTGTTGAAAGAATTTTAATTTATCTTATCCCTTTGTAAATCACCATTGACAACAATTTTTTAAATGGGTTCATTTTCTAAAAAATATGATGAATATAAAAGATATGTGTACTTCTTGCTACACAATTTTTGCCATTTTACTTCAAAGATTTGAGTTTATTAAGGGAAATGATATTGAGAATTTAATATTGAAATACCTCTCAAATTTGTATTCCAGGCATTCATGATGATGACCTAATTTGAGCTCTGTGCACTAGACTAGCATATGCGTTGTGTATAGTACTATAGAGAATACCATATGAGAGAGAGAGAGAGAGAGAGAGAGAGAGAGAGAGAGAGAGAGAGAGAGAGAGAAAGAGAGAGAGAGAGCGCTAACCTTCCTTCCCCTCCTTCTTCCAGGCAAAATCAAACACTGGTCAAACTACTGAGCATTAGACAAACCTAATGTTGCCCTTGGTGGGAGAAAGAATATCAGGTTCATTAACATTGTAAATAACACAATCAATTGGGAGTACAATGTATTAACCATGCATTAGACACATTTGCTTTTTAAACCTCTCCCAGCAATTACCCAATTGGTATTTATAAATTGCAATCACACACGAAGAAGATCAAGGATCTCTCTGGAACAATTACCTGTGCATGAATGATTTCACCTTTCAGGACACTAGTAAAAGTAAGACATTAAATAAAACTAGTTCATATTTCTCTGTGGTTCGAAGATTGAGAGCTATTCATGCTTGAAAACTGGTATTAGTGGTCCAGGTTAAGGTCATGTGCCAATCCCAGTAATTTACTAGAAGGGGAAGGAAATGAAAGAAGAGAGGAAGAAAGGGGAGAGGGGAGGGGAGGAGAGGTGAGAGGAAAGAAGAGGGCAGAGAGAAGAGGGGAGAATAGGAAAGGAAAAGAGTCAAGGAAAAATAGAAGAAAAATAAAATATAGAACTAAAAGAAGGCAGCCAGCAACGAATTTGCTTAAGAAAGTTTTAAACAAATACCCAAAATTGGCATGCATTTTCACAAATAGATCGCAGAAGCCCTTGGCAACTAGCCTGCCTGGAACTACTTTTCCAAACTAGTGTCTGAAGACATTGTGTGTATGACAAAAAAAGCTAGTCCATCTCATTAAGTAACATATACTTCCACTCTTCCATAGAACAAAAATATACCAACCATTTTTAAGGTTTGTACTTACCCCGGTTCCCATCAAATGTCAATTTTCATTCTTTATATCAAGATAGAGTGTGATGAGGATGGTGATGAAGGGAAGAGAAGGTATGGAAAGGTATTGAATCTTTTGGAAAATTACTGATACAAAAGTATTGATGACCTGCCCAGTTATGGAATTCATATTATCTGGGACTCTTCCATTGATATGGCTGCAAATCATAGGAAAGCATAAATGATTTAAAAACACATACTAATGATGAAGCTATAACCCACCCAAGAGTTACCTCAGATAGCTGATGTAGCTGGCTGATAAAAATATTTTTAAAGAGTGCAATCACCACTTAATTGAATTCCCTGCAATATTGTCTATATGTTGCATCCTGCTTGACTCCCAGGCTATTTCTGTAAGGAGAAGCCCAATAGATCAACACATATGATGTAATGTTTCAGGCCATGCTAATGGCCCATTTAGGTTCACAAATGATGAACCATTTGATTGTGAGACACTTCTGCTCATTCAACTCTTGATCCAGCTATAGTGGGCTTCTGTTAACCTGGGAAGCTCATGACCTCTGAAGACCTACGTTCTTGCTCTTTAGTCAACCGAGTGGATCCCACCACATATTTCCTCATGGCTCATTCAAATCTCTCCCTTAAATTCTACCTTCCTATGATCTGTCCCTCTCTTCCACTTCTCCCTTCACTCCATTCTCTTACCATGCTCAATTTTTCTGTATGGCATTTATCATTCTCTGAATTTACTATAATCATTTATTTATGGAGTAGAATATAAGTTGTATGAGAGCTTGACTTTGCCTCTTCTGTTCATGGCTTCATGGCTTTAATCCCCAGAATCTGGCATGTAGAAGACATGCAACGTATAAATGGTAAATGAATGCATTTACTTAGTGTTGATATACAGAAAAAAATAACACACAAAAACCTAGCACCTAATTATTGATTCAATGACTTGTTGTCTTCCTGGTTATATTTATAAAATCTTAGAATTGTTGTAGCTCTACTGACATGCTTTTTGGCAATGAACTACATACACTGGCAGGGAGATCTTTACCACTGGATGTATAAGAATACTTATCTAAAAGAAAACTGTGAGAGAAACAAAACATTGCCCTATGTAATGCAGTGGTTGGCTTTGACCCAAGATAATCAACACCCCACTGCAGCCCTTTCTAATCAAAGATGTACCTTCTTCCTATTCTTGTAAAAACTCTCAAAGTGTTTATTTAATTACACAGTACCTGCATGGAAAGGAATCCTATTTTCAAATTTCATCAGTTAGTGGCATAACCTTAATGTTACTTGAAGGCATGCCTTTAGGAGAACCTGTTGAAAATAAAAATAATTACTTAAGAATTGTGTCTATATTGTAGAATTTGGGAAGTGTAATCAGGGTAGACAGCTACTACTTTGTGTTACAATCTGAATGTGAAACTTCAGAAATACTCTTTGCATTAAAAATGAATTAACTGTGTGATTATTAATTGTGCATATTCCAATCCCTTTGTGCTGTACTGCATGTTTCTTGAATCTCATTTGAATCCTTTGGCTAAGTAATGTGTCAAGGGGGGTACGAGCCTGAATGCCTGAGTTATTTAAAAGGCAGGACACACTGCCAGATTAGAATACCAATGAGTGGGGTTAAAAAGGCTCTACTGTAGTTGGAGGGCAGCTCTCAGTCTGAGAAGTACCTGAAAAGGACCTCTCTGGACTAATTTTCAGAATCACATTGTAATGTGGGCTCATGTCAATCATCAGAACAGACAGCTTCATCCCATGATATAAACTAGTTATACATTCAAGAGCTGCCAGAGATCTTCATTAAAAAGGGACTTAGCATTAAAGGAAGGAGGTTGTTTTATTATAATGGTTCAAACACAGTTTTTTTGTTTTATATGTTCTGAGAATGTGTTTTGTTCTTTGCTACATATCAAAAAAGTACCACAGAAGAAGAAAAACATTAAATATTCCATTTTTTAATAGGAATCAAGAAAGCTTTCTGGTTTAAGGCATTAAAATCATATACATTTTCCCAAATTTATTCATGGCTTTGAATAACAAAAAGAAATCTCTAGATGTAATAGGAGGATGTTTTTAATCTTTTGTGGGAAGGGATTTGCAGCGCTGACTACTCAAGGTAAAATATCTACTGGCAAAATATATCAGTGAGAGCTTTATACATATAAATTTGTATAAAACCTTTGGGCTCTCCGCAAGCTTCCAGATACCAGTTAGATATTATAATTGATGCCATTAAAATTTAATATAATTGTGTTAGGAGGAAAACAGGACCACTATCCAAGTAAGAAAATCATTGACACTGTAATCTAGTATTTAAAGAAACCTTTACAAGGGTTTAATAAAATAGATAAATGTATCTTTTTACCTATATTTGAAAGTGTCACATCAAAACCTTAATTTAAATATATTTGTACAAGTCAGGTAACCTCTTCAAAATATTTAGCATATATACTTATTTACCTAAATCATCTCATTTCTATCATGAAAAATTGTCAAAGCAAATGGCTTGGCAAGTGAAATTAAAACAATTACATAGTGTCTTGCACATAAGGGTTTTTTGTTTTTGTTTTTGCCTCATAGGCTGCAATAAGCTCTTTTTTCTGTCATTCACTTTCAATGAGGAAGATGCAATTTTACGAATCATTTTCTTTCCTGAAACTGAAATTGCCAATTCCAGGACACATAATCTCAAACGGGTCTCGTTATTTAAAAGTGTTCTTGATAGATGTGTGTGTGTTTATTTGCAGATAACTCATTACAAAGTACCATTTACAATTGTTCCTTATGACACTGCCGTGCTATGGAGTCCTTTTTAGCGCTTCCCTTCAGGAGTCTACCTGGAAGTAAAATCATTAAAACTCCTCGTGAAAGCCAGGGAACTGTCCTGGTGGGGATGTTCTCCCGCCATCATGAGGAACCGAGCCTAGTTAAAGGTCTGCGATGCTCAAAGACCAAGTGCCCGTGGTGAAAGTGCATGTCTGAAGCCTCTATCTCCACTTCCTTTCTCCCATGCAGTGACTTATTATGCACAATTACTCACTTCTTTCTATCATCCTCACATACGCAGGCTCCAAAATCCACAGCAGAGAAAAGAGCGAGCATCCTTTCAATTGTTTTATTCTCCATAGCGTTCAGAGCATTGCAGGTGGTAATTTTAGCAGCCAAAATTTTAAAGAGAATGCAAACCAAATTTTTGATTGATCACTGAAGTACTACAGAGAGATGCAGAATGGAAGGGTAAAAAAAGAGAAATTATCAGATTCATGAATCATTCAGTATTGCAGGGAATTCAATTAAGTGGTGATTGCGTTCTTTAAAAATATTTTTATCAGCCAGCTGCATCAGCTATCTGAGGTAACTCTTGGGTGGGTTACAGCTTCATCATTAGTATGTGTTTTTAAATCATTTATGCTTTCCTATGATTTGCAGCCATATCAATGGAAGATTCCCAGATAATATGAATTCCATAAAGCTTTTAATAATCGATCCCATATAAAGGCTTCAGGCTTCTGTACGTATATATGTTTACATATGTATATGTGTGTATATATACATTTATGGTGCTTGTACATTTTTCCTCTGCAGATTTCTCCACTTTTTATAGAAATGCAGCTTTATTCTACTGATTAGGTTCTTTTGTCATCTATACTCATAATACCTAACAAGTGATAAGAACTCAAAAGTACATTTTACCAAATAAATAAAATATCAAAGAAATAACGTTGTGTGGTTCCTAAGTACCCTTTTCATAGTAATTAACAAATTTGGCTGGAAACATTCAAGATGTTGCTGCATATAAACTGGATTTGAATTTACTGCTTCTTGTTACTGGATTCAGAGTGAAAGAGTGGGACCTCCCAAAATTTTGTTGTTTGTTTAACATGTTTCAATACAAAAATCATTAAAATATTAAATCCTGTTGGTAAGTTAAAAGGCTGGGATTTATATTTAAGATTTATTAGTTGCAAATACCTAATTATATTAAATTCTATTCTTTTAATTAGTTTAGAATATCATAGAAAAGGTTTATGTTTTCCATATTAGTTAGATTTTCATCTCCATGAAAATGTATTTTATGAATTTTAAAATAAATCTTTGTCTTTATAGTTGAAGTGAAATTAAATTATAACTAAACATTCACAATGGATTGAATAAAATATTTTCTTAAATTATCATATCATATTTTCATATATATATTTAGATTAAGTTAAAAATTAACTTTGTTTATTGACATACTAGAGGCCAGGTGCATGGATGGGGGAGGGTTCCTCAGCCTGGCCTGTGCCCTCCTCAAGCCTGCTTGTTGGTCCTTACTGCTCAGCTCCCTGCTGCTTAGCGCTGTGGCTGCTGTGGAGGCGGGAGAGGCTTCAACCACTGCTGCTGCACTCACCAGCCGTGAGCCCAGCTTCTGGCTGAAGGGCGCTCCCCATGTGGGAGCACACTGACCACCAGGGGACAGCTCCTGTGTTGAATGTTTGCTCCCTGGTGGTCAGTGTGCATCATAGCGACCAGTCATGCTGCCATTTGGTCGATTTGCATTTTGGGGTTTTATTATATAGGATTTTAAATTTTATTTTGCCTATTTGTTCCCTCTCTACATTTCTAAAGAAAACGGAGCTTTGAAAAATAATGCAGCTTTTAATAATTGATTCTGTTCTATATTCTATCATCACATGAGCTCTACCAAAGCTGTTAATCATGATACATGAATCTGATACCAACACTTTTAGCTACTAAGGAAATGTGTTTCTTGAAAGACATAATCATTTTTATTATAATACATATATTTGTCAGCCAGATATTTTCAATAAACAATTCAAAGGATCTTTCACATATGACCAAAAAAAACCTCATAAATATAGGAACAGAAAAATACCTTGATATATAATAGAAGCTGCAACATATATGACTATTTATTCCATAATTATTTAAATGATACAGCCAAAACTTGGCTTAAGGGGAAATGTTCTATGAATATTTGGGGAAATATTGCATGCCCAATTTTGGCTCTGTTGGGGTTTATGAAAAGAGATTATAAGATAGTTTTGGAAGTTATACAAATGTGTTGAAATACATAATTGGCTCAATAGAAGTTAAAATTCCAACTAGAGAAAGCAAGGACTTGAATGTGATGTGTATATATATATATATATATATATATATATATATACACACATACACACACACACATATATAAAGTGTATGTATACATTTGTTTATTTTATAGATTTATTTTAAATGCTATATATATTTTATAATTCTTGCTGTTTAGAGCACTTTATATATTAGTAGAGATAATTTGATAAAAAATACATTCTTTCTACAAGGGAACAAATATATACATATATGCATATTCATGTATATGCATAAATATGTATACACTTATTTTAGGTGAAACATATATATTTTAAATATGTAAATGTTTATATATTATAGACATACATATAAATGTTTAAATAAAATAAATATATTTCATGATTATGGTAGTCAAAAAAGCAACAGTAATTTACATAAATTAGAATACAGAGTCCAAAAGAAAATGTATTCATATTTGTTCAAATACATTGTGAGCCATAACAACTTCACTGTCACATATTTAAAGGAAAGGGGAACATAGAGGATAGAAGCAGAGAGGGAGAGACAGACAGTGAAGCAAAGAAACATAAATATTGCTGACCAAGCTGACAGTGTTTCCTGAGCTTCAGGAAGCGTTCAATGATAGTATTCAAAAAAGACTCCCATGTAGCAGCAGTAAAGACACCATCAACAGCCACTTCAGAGAGAGCTTCCCTCTGAGGATGGAAAGAAGTGATAAGTGAAATGCAGCTGTAAGCATCAGGACTGAGAACGATGTCTCGACTCTGTGTATTGATGGCCACGTTCAAAGAATGTGCAGCAAGGTGAGAATCTTGCTGGTGAAACAAAAAAACAAGGAAAGGTGGTCAATACAAAGGTGGGTTGCGGCGCAGTCGCACAATTAGAAAACTTGGCATTAAATGGCATGCAGCAATTCATTGTTGAAGAAAGCACAAAAAACCCGGACACTGAGCAGGTAGAATCTCAAAAGATTTCCCCGTTTACAAATGTGCCTACGGAAAATCTGAACGCATAAAAAGTAACAGGCTTCAGGTCTGATTGGACTTCATCACAGCCTCCAGATGAAGACCGAGACACGGTTTCATCTTCTGTAGATATGTTTTTGGCATGTGTGTAAAAAATAAAGTGGAAAACAGTGTGCTGGTTCTTAAAATCTAAACAGCTAGAGTCAAATTTCCCTGGGTCGAAAAACAGCATGTAATTCTAATAAGCTCTTTAGAATTATTATGTTTCAGGTAACCTTTCTAAACCTGGGGACAGATGAAGTGAAACTCAGGTGAATTTCATGTTTCTGGAATTTCTCTTTGTTCTAAATGATAGATATAAATGGTTGCTTATTTATTTATTTATGGGGGATGCATGCATCTGTGTATTTGTAACTTATTTAGAATATGTCTACACAATGCTATAAAATATAGGTAAGTACCACTTTTAAAACATAAGTGGCTACATTTTTCAGTTTCTTTGCCTATTTGTTTACCTTTTATATGGTGGCCTAATTTACTGTCTGGTGTTTTAATTATTTTTGGACCTGTTGTGACGTTACACAATCAATGAAACTGGACACACTAAGCAAATATGAACAGAAAATAAACAATATTTCCTTTATTTCCTTGAAGAAACATGGTCATACTCTGTGGACTCTAAACAGTGAAAGACATTAAAATATATGTCTCAAACACTTAAGTCAATTAGGATGACGCCCTTGGAAGTGGGATATTCTTCAAATTATAGCATTACAGTTCACCATAATTCTACCGGGACAAGGCTGCTATTTAAAGAAAACCTGGGGTTTGAGAAATGACGATATGACAAAGAAATGTACACAATCCTGAAGGGAACCGAAAGGACAGATGCTGCAGGCTATCGGAGCTTCTGTTAAATATGAGAACCAAGGGGCATGAACTTCAGCTAGAGAAGGACCTTCTACTAAAAAGTGCTTCCAACTCTTTTGCAAATGCCCTTTGCGGAATAAACAGCCCAGAAAAAAATATATAACAAGCGGCATACACCACAAGAAGGTTGGACAAGTGACTCTGGACAGTACAGTGGGCAATTTAATGAGTCAAAATCCTCAGCGTTCTGTTTTCAAGTTAAGAGTGTATATGGCTGCTCCTAAAATTGGCATTTTTATTACAGTTAAAATTTGTACCAATCTTAGTAGGAGTGTAAAATCATCATATTAATCTGTCAAATATTCATCTACTAAAAATGTGTAGCTAAAGAAACACCTTTTGGAAATTAAGAAATAAAAAATGTTCCTATCCTGAAAAATTGTTTTCACACATATGTTCTTTATATAATTTTTTATAAAGAACTATCACATTTTTAGTCCCCAAATTTAATCCATCTGTTGAAAATGAAGTTAATTTCTTTAAGCAGTCTGTTATTCAATCCTGTTTCTCTTAACAGGTATTCATAGTACACAGAAAGTTAGAGTTACCGACAGTAGGCATTAATATATTCCTCATGAAACACTTAGGAAACCATCAGTTTTCACAATTTTTATTGATTTGTTACAGCACAACAGGGCTTCAGAGTGAACTCGCCTCCTTTTGAATACTTAAAGTAGAGCTATGAAGTGATTTACCTCTAGTTTTGCGATCGGAACATCCAGTTTCGCAACCCATCATTCTTTTTCCTTTATTAAATAGGATGAGTATATAAAGTGTCCAGCACACTGTTTGACACAGAAGTAGCACTTAATACTTATTGCTACAAATACAGAGAGAGCAATCGATTGTGATGAATGTACGCGAAGATGTACACGCATGAATCCACATACAAATTTTGACAATAAGAGAAGAGGCAAGTGTGAGCAAGGGTCGGGCTAAGGGGTTTTAGACTGATTCGCAAAAGTGCTCCTATCTTCCCTTAAGCCATCAAGCAAATGCTAATTTTGGTCGTTCAGTACTCACGAGGCTTGTGATGAATTCCTCCAGGTTGGGGAGAGGAGAACTTCCTTCAGTGCCTATTTATTATTACACACTAGGCGAGGTATTTCTCAGCAGAGGCGACCATGTCTTTCATCTCTGTATGCCCAGCACCTCACGTATAGCAGCTTCTCTCTCACTTAAAGGTGCTCCCTAGTGGGTGGAGAAAATAATAACAATCATGAAGTGATAGGAAAATTCTAACTAAACTCTAACGGAAACAATAAAAATGTCAATTTTGCCAAAAAAAAATGGTTGCACTCTTCACCCCCTTGTGAAGGTTTTGCCTGCAGAGTTATAGACACATGTATGTTATTCATGGTTGTTTGGGGATCCAAGCATAACGTCCAGTGCAAATAAACATGTTTGTGGGCTGGTTCTCCCTGGTCTCCTGTTAGTTGTCACAAGTGACCTGCCGGTTTTTAACCTTGAGAACAGGTTTCCATTTGCATAGTTTTGCGCTGATCCCTGTCCTCACAGAGTTCGCCTGGCTTGTTTGGCTCGCTGGCCTGCCTGAGAGTACAGATGAGCCAGGAGGCCGAACCTCATTAGGCTAGTGGATGCACTTTGATTTGTCTGGAAAATGGTGGCGTTAATGGCTGCAAACCATTTTTAATACTTCAGTCAAGGAATCATGTCTCTTTATCATTTTCAAAATGTGCCTCCGGGAAGGAGAGAAAGAAAGGAAGAGGCCTGTGAATTCAGCCCTCGCCTGCCTTTGTGGTACCTGTGAAGTCAGTGCGTTAGTGGGAAGGAGGGAGGACAATAGGGCTAGTAATTGGCAGGGCTGTCCAAGGACACCTTTCCTATCTCCTACCACTTGGCCCTGCCCCATTCATCTCTTCCAAAGCCCCTTGATGCCTCATCTCTTCACCAAACTTTTAAAAAGTTGCCCCCTGTATCTGGTGGGCTTGTTATGTCAGGATTTTCATCAAAGCTTCAACAGGAATGTTCTTCCACTTGTTAAATCAATATTAAAACAAGAAAGAACCCCTAGTTTAAAGCATCCGTGTGCCAGTCCCTCAGCTGGGTGGCCACTGCCAATGGTAAGTGGTGAGGGAAATGTATAATTAAAACTTACCTTTCAGATAGATCTCATAGTTTATACCCAGTAAGAGGTTCTTCTCGCCACGCGAACTTTCAGGTGGCTATTCTGAACAGAATAGGTACTGATTCCTTTTATGTGAAACCCTTAAGATAACTTTAACACGGTCCTTTGCAGTTTAATTTATCATAAATTCTGGCACCATTTATCACTAAATGCAAAATGATGAAGAAATGGCTCTATTAAATCTGAATAACTACTGAATTAAAAAGCTGTTAAATGAGTTGAAGCACATAGTACTGCTACAATATGTGGAACTGTGTTGGGCTGGAATAAATGGCTTTCACAGCCATTATTTGAAGAGGCTACCTTTGGAGAAATATGCTCAAAATTTCACATCTTGATTTCCTGACTCAATCCACATGCCCTGCTAATGTACTTTTAAATTGACTTCACAGAGAACCTGAGGAAATGCCTGCGCTGAAATTCTTAGGTATCAAAACAAAATTCCTCTATTTAAAAATTGTGGAAAAGAAGACTTTAGTATAGACACGTAAAATACAATAGATTCCAATTAAGATATATTTTATTTCCCTATTCTCAATCTTTCCAGGAATGGCTTTGCAATATTTTCATGTAATCTAGCACACTAATTTCAATAATAGGTCTCTTAAGACAAATATTTTAGTATAGTTTATACATAGCATTAAAATAATAATAATAACAGGATCAACTCAAACATCTAATGGATTGATTTGTATCCTGAGAATTTGGATGGTAATAATAAAAACAAGGACTTTTAAGGGAAGCCTCTATCACATAATCTGTATGTATTTATATTCTGAATAATTTAGCAAAAAAGACTTAAATATTAACACATACCAACTTTAGAATTTGGATTCTAGGTTATTATGAAAAACATTCCTGGAATCTGCACCGATGGAGTCCTGTTTTCCAAGTGTGCTCCTGCCAGCGTTTAGCAAAGAGTGAGGGTTCTGAATCCTTACCTGCATGAGGGCATTTTCTACTGTCTTCAATTTTCACCCTGGCATTGTGATTAGAAACAAAGGCTTTTCAATAATAGTGTCCTATTGCATGTTTAGAGATACTTCAGTGTGAAATCTTTAATAAAGAGGATTTGTGATTGAAATTAATTAGCCCTGTTAAAAAACATCCAGCAGACAGCAATCTCCTGTCCACAGAGAGGGCTGATTCATGGCACAGGGCAGACTCCTGGGAGAAGCTCTCTGTGCAAAGCAAAGGTACTTATTGTTAAGAAAGCACAAGCTTTATTTCTGTTTACCAAATACAAAATCTGGTTTATAGAAGCAGTTTATTTAGCCATTGTCAACACCAATCAGATATGTTGTTTTCAGAGCTTACAAAAATATCTATGGCACAACTCTGATTTACACACAAACACACACATACACACACAGGCACATTCTTAAATTCTAAATGATTTAAACATAACTTTGTCTTTGTTTTTCTATGTTTTAAAGGAAACCATATAACTATGTAGAAAAGAAAGGACATACTAATGGTGTCTATTTATACAACGTTGGTTTATTTTTTTCTTGATTTTGTTCTGATGCACCCCTCTAAAGTCTTCATCCGCCAGACCACCTACTCCAGGAAGGGAGTGAGAGTCACCACAGAAATTAGAAGTTGAGTGGAGGAAGTAGAATACTTACCTTGTGACAAAAAGGATAGTAGATCATTCTCTAAGAGCTATAAGAAATCCTAGTAAGCTTTGGTAGCTGTTGGGTTATAGGATACTAAGAGACTTTGATATCCACATGATTTTCTTCTCTCCAATTTGATTATATCGGGGAGTGCTTTCTTGTTGGGACTTTAATTCTTAAAAAATCTAAGGAATCTCTGGAGAGGGGCTAGATGTGAGGAAGCTATTGAGTTGGTTGCTAAGCTTAAAACTCTTTTTTACTTGTTTGTTTGTTTTCATAGATTTCTATTGTAGTGTTTCTGACCTAGTTTAATAGGGAAAAAACAGGTAAGAATTTAGGGGTAGTAATCTACCCAGAACTGAAGATTTTGAATTTGACTTATATCTTTCTCTATGATGGAGACAAGTAACTTTTAGGCCATCTTGACTCACGAAATCTTTTTGGGTCTAGCCGTCAACATTTTATTACATCAACAATATGTGCTTTGATGTAGTTGTAGTCAACAATATCATACCTCTCTAGGTCCTGCCTACAAAGATTAAAGCAAGACCTGAAAGGATCAAACTGCTTCCCAGTGGCTTCATTCCAGAACAAAGTCCAAATAAGCTGAAAAGGACTAAATATATGCATATAATAGTTGGCAGAAATGGCAGAAACTATGGTTTTCTTTTTTTGTGTAATATATATTATACAAAATGGTAATATATATATATATATATTTTATATGATTTACATATTTAACATATAAGTATAATTTATATTATATGTAAATATATTTATACTGACACATATTTAATGTGTATATTAAAATATATGTTGTATATATCACACATAAAAGGTTTTTAAAAAATCACAGTATTTGCCATCTATCCAATAATAATATTACCTAGTATGCAAATAAGAGGAAAAACACAACATTATAAGGAGAAAAATCAGTCCACCAGAACTGCCCCAAAATAACACAGCATAGATGATGAGTAGACAAGGATATTTAAAAAAATACTAAAACTTTATTTGGAATATTCAAGCTAGAATAAAGATTGAAAATATTAAGTAGAGACATGGATGATATAAAAAAACTCAAATCAAAATTCTAAAAAAAATAAATTAAAAAGCATAAAATAGAAAATATACTTCTGAATAATTTCTTTCAAATCATCAGAAAATAAAAAGTCACCTGAAATATTACTATCAGAAATAATCAGTTACCATGGGGGAACATCATTCTAGTAATGACACAATACAAATATATGTATGCATATACGTGCAAGTAATTTTACATAAAGCAGTTCATGCAATACATTTAAATAGCATCTGCCCTAACTGGTTTTGCTCAATGGATAGAGCTTAGGCCTGCGGACTGAAGGGTCCCAGGTTCGATTCCAGTCAAGAGCATGTACCTTGGTTGCGGGCACATCCCCAGTGGGGGCTGTGCAGGAGGCAGCTGATTGACGTTTCTCTCTCATCGATGTTTCTAACTCTCTATTCTCTCCCTTCCTCTCTGTAAAAAATCAATAAAATATATTTTAAAAATAAATAAATAGCATTAAACAGGTGATAGAAGTACACATATAAGGAGTTAAGAAGACAGGATAACTGTGGCATTTAAAAATTTCTTAAGGAAATCAAAGTATACCGTTACTTTTGAATGAACTCACACACCCAAATATAAGTATACTGTCTAAAACTGTAGTAGAAAGCCAGTACCAAAAATAGGGACATATTGCTATTGGTATAATATAAGAAAGAAATTGGGATGATATAAATAATAATCAGACATGATAGCAGGTGTAACCAATACTATCTAAGGTAATTCAATTAACAAATAAATCTATTAAACATATTATTTGGAAACATAACAAACACCAGAAAAATGGAAAACAGTAAGAGGTATGAAAGATTCCTCCCAGGGAGTAAATATACTAGTAGATGCAAATTACATACCTAACCTAAACGAAAGTTATTGCCACACTGCCTAAAATCAACTATGCTGATGGAACATAGAGAGTGAACAGTAGCCCAGCCAGTGTGGCTCAGGGGTTGAGCTTCAACCTATGAGCCAGTAGGTCACAGTGTTCAATTCCCTGATCAACGATTCTCTCTCATCATTGATTTTTCTGTCTCTCCCTTTCCTTTCCTCTCTGAAATTAATAAAAATATATTTTTTAAAAGAGTAAACAATGTTTTCAATGTTTTGAGTCATTCTATGAACAATGCACTAAAGATTTATTATGGTTTTTAATTTAGCTATTTTGCTGTTCCTATTTAATGTATTGACCAACAATAATAATGTCACTCATTTTTAATATTGGTACTTAGAATTTCATTCTCTTGACTAACTGCTTTGGACAGTAATGATAAGCAGCATTGTTCCTAACTTAAAGAAAAACCTTCTACTCTTTCACTCATTAATATCAAGGGGTGTGTGTGTGTGTGTGGTGTTAATGAAGATACCATCTATTTTAAGAAAGGTTTTTGTCAGGAATAAAGTAGAATTTTATCATTTATTTAATTCATAAAAATAATGTAATTGCTGGAAAGAAGTGTCATAATGTTACAAATAAAGAGCTGAGAAATTATTACAATTATCTTTCTTCTTCAACATTTGTTGTCTATCAGTCCTGCTGAGGCAACCAATCCAGAAACCCTGCTTCTGAGAACAGGGACTCGTTATACAATGAAGATTAATACCCAAGAAGGCTTATAATTAAGCTTCAGTTCTTCATGCAGTGTATTGGCATATTGGACAAGTGACCTAGGAGAGCAAATCTCTAAATAGTTACAAGTAAGTTTAAAATTAATTTCCCAGTAAGATAAATGGAGTTTTTAAGCAAGACACCTGCCATTTTAAGCAAGACAATGCCATTGTCTACAGCACTGCAGGCTCAACCAGGAGAGCTCCAGCAGAGCAGGTAGCTTACCAATACAATCGTGGGAGATTTACTAAGTTTCAAAAGAAACATTAAGTTTGCTTTGTTAATTCTGTGAAAAATATGGCAAAAGCATTTAGTTTAAAAATTCTACTATTATTTGTTTCTTTAAAGAACAATATACTTAGAAACTACTTTTTGTTTATAATTCTCATCTTTCATAAAATGATTTGAAAAGTATTGAAATTGTCAAAAGGAAAAAAAATGTGGGAAAGTAACACAATGACATACTACTATAAGGTTAATAAAATCCAAGCAGGAAATTAATGAGAAGAGAAGAAAGGGGAAATGAATACAAGCTATGCACATTAATGCTGTAATTTGCACATTTTAATTCTGAGCTCTTGTGAAGCAAGAGCAAAAAGGGAAATGCACTGATTACATATACACAGAAGAATGTTAAATGTATGTGGAATAACATATTTGCATTAAATTCTAAGGTAAAAATTTATATAGACCTTTCAAAGTAGCATCAACAATAATTTATAAGAAATGTGGACATAGTTTTCTATTCTTTCTTATAAAGAACCCCATAAAGAGAAATAAAGCATTAACCTTCAACTAAGTGAATATGGTTTTGTAGACTAAGTTAATGTACAAGTTTAATAATGTATAATTTTAGTTTTCTAGCAAATTAACTTTATTCAGGAATATAATTTAGAAAACTAATGTTTGATGGCAAATAAGTATGTTTACTATGTCCTTTTCTACTATATCTATTGATTCTGGTTTTAAAGAATCCCCAAGATCTACCAAGTTATTTAAATTGTGTAGTTATCTTCTTCCACAACCATTTTGAAGCATCTGTAGTATTCAGGGTATAAAGCAGAAGACATAGCTCATTCAGTGTTCAATATACTGAGATGTGTGTGTGTGTGTGTGTGTGTGTGTGTGTGTGTGTGTACATACTAGTATATGCTCTCACAGGGTTGGACAGATAAGCAGATGGAGACAGAGTCAGTGGAGCAATGTCCCATGCTTAGAAGCATTTACTCTGGGATATTTGCTATTTTAAAATATTAAACTCGTCCTCAAGATAAATTTACATGAGGTTTTGTTTTTTAACACAAGGCATGCTATAATAGGCTACGTTCTATTACTCTCCGGCCATTGACCCTTCATAACTGAGGTTATCTTGACTTCCTGAGAAGGTCTAACTTAAGTAAACATAAGCTCATAAAAATACGGGGATTTGCTCTCTGCTCTTACCTATCATTATACAGCCAATAGGAGCCAACACTGTATTAATGGTAGCTCAAGTTGAAATTATGGAAGTGGAAAGAACCAATTAAACATCTCCACAATTATTGCTCTCTAACCCTGAAAGCTATTCCTCGCACTCCATTATAACTGCTACACTTCCTCTCAGCCTTCGTAATGTGGGGTAGGTTAAGGAGAAGGCATGTGTCATGGCTCTTAAGGCCAGCAAGTTCAGTTTCACCTCCCATTCCCAGGTTTGTATTGTTTCATTCCTGATTAGAGTGCCAGACTGTTTTTAACAGAATCTCAGAAAGTTTTGTCTTTGCCTTTTCCTCTAATGAAGTCTTAAAATGAACCTAACACTCTAACTCACCCACTCCCAAATCTTTCTGGGTATGTTTCATTATTGTGCAATAACTAAATTATCTCATAAAATTCCTGCTAATTTTCCCTGGTGAGAGGGTTGAAGTGCCAGTAGATACAAATAGCCTGGCACCAAATATCACAGGTATGTAAACAGATGAAGCTGAAGAAAGCAAGGTAGGGTAGGTAATAAAATCATGAATTTCGTTGAACACCAGTGGCATGTGGCAGGGAGGGTGGGTGGAGAAGTAGGGAAAAATTGTTCATGGGATATAATTTATCTTCTTTTCCTGGCTCTGTTACTTACCATTTTGGACTTCACCTCTAAAATATAGATTATTATAATTTAGCTGTAAGTAGTGGGCTCAAGTATTTGTTCATTTCAAGTCTTCTAGACCAAGGATCCTATACAATAAAGGCTAATGTGAAAATTGACCCAAGAGCAGAATGACTGGTTGCTATGACATGCACTGATGACCAGGGGGCAGATGCTCAATGCAGGAGCTGTGCTCTGGTCGTCAATGCACTCCCAGAAGGGGAGTGCCACTGAGCCAAAAGCCAGGCTCATAGCTGCTGATTGCAGTGGCGGTGGCGGGAGCCTCTCCTATCTCCATGGCAGTCAGACAGTCCCCGAGGGCTCCCATATTTCGAGAGGGAGCAGGCTGGGCTGAGGGAACCCCCCCCCCGAGTGCACAAATTTTGTGCACTGGGCCTCTAGTTCTATAATAATCAGAAAGGGCCTCTAGTTCTATAATTGGTGATTTAAAAATACTCAGTATTCATTTGATATTTTCAAAAGAGAAATATATCCAAAATTATGGAATAAAAACATACTATGCTAAATTAATAATATTAGTCTCTACTAATAAGAGAAATGAAGGGGATTATACACTAAATATACTGTATTTAAAGTACCAAATTGAATAGCATCCTTGTTACTATCTAGCCATTAAAAATCATGCAGACCATGTAACTTTTTTATTAGCTTGGAATTTAGCCATTGCTCTTATTTTAAAATGTTAATGGTTGTGTTTTAACTCTTTCTATAAGGCACAGAAAACATTTATTCCCTGTAACAACAGAAATATTCTATGCATAAAATTAGAAGAGGCATATTTGGCAAATTCATAGTGGAGGAAAAGTTGCCTTCAGCTAATCAATTCATATCTTGAGTTTACTGTTATAGATTAAATTAATGAAGAGTCTAGCTCTCAGAGAAACCTTATTAGGATAATTATTATTCTTAGAGCATGTAATCATTCATTCAGTTCTATGTATTATAGAACATATATTTAGATTATAAATTAAAATATATATTCTGTATAGAAGTGGAAATAAACATACTCCAAGAATCAGAAAAAATGAAAATCTGGTCATGAGCAATATGCACTTATTTTATATGCTGAAATTATTCTAAGTAATGGTTTACTTAGATAGGAATATAGAATTGGAAAAGTTATCAGGAATTTATTACAAACATTTCTTAAACCCCTACAATATGCTAGAAATTGTGCCAAGTGCTGAAATATAGAGATGAATATGATTCAGTCTCTTCCTTCTTATAACAAACATCCTGACTGGGGAGACAGGCAAACAAGAATGATGATATCATGTGCTAAATGCAATGATAGGGACTTATACCAAATTGTAATAATGCTAGTGTCTCTCCCGGTGCTTTCAAGCATGAATGCACCCAGATATTTCAAGGACAATGGCAGCCTTTCTATTCCTAAGGGATTTCAGAAAGGGGCAGCCCTGGTGGGGATGACTCACAATCTCCCTCAGAAATGGATTCCCATATTAAATGTGCTCCACTGACAGGTTAGTTTTCTTTTTACTCCCTGGGGATAATTTTCTTTCTCAACAGGGGAGTTGATTCAGTGATCTAATTAATAGCACATTTTCATGTTGGAAACGATAAGTACAATGGTTGCCAACTAAGAGATGTAATTTGGCAGCAATGCACAAGAGATCATGATCTTTAAATTATGTTACTTCTTTGAATTAGTTAGAAGACAATGGTAATAAATGAAGGTCTAAGTATAAGGCCTAACTGCAACCTTCAAGAATGCAAAATTAAATGTCTAATGTAGGTTGTTATTTGTCCCACATATATACACATATATATCAGAATTGGTTTAATTGAACAAATTATTTTTAAGGTTTTTTTTTAATTATAAATATGATCCCAAATTAAACTAATAGTGCAAAACCTAGTAACTTGTTTATAGTAAAATCATCTTTGCAGAAAATGTATTTTTAAATTTTGAAAAACAAATATTTCTCAGAGTCTGCTGAAAAGTTGCACTCATTATATGCAGACTCCTATAGCCTATAGATAATCTCTTTTTTCAAGTTTCTGACCTTAAATAAGTTAAGAATCATTGCTTATAAATTTCACACAGAGCTGAGAATAATTTCTTGCTGTTCTCAATTTCTTCCCATTGCTTCACAGCAAAATATAAAAATCTCATTGGCTGATGTGTCACCCATTATACAGTGAACGGCCTTGACTTAATGTCACAGACATTCCGTATTGGTGGCTGTTATTTAAACATCTACTCTAATAAAAGCATAATATTGGAATTGTCCATTTCTTCTGGATGCCTAAGCCATGCCCACCAACCAATCAGAGAGACTATATGCGAATTAACCCAGCCAAGATGGTGGAGGCCCCAGCCCTGGGACCGTGGCCCAGCAGGGCAGACCAAAGATCTCTGCCCCGGGATCCAGGTGGCAGGCGTGGGGCAGGATGAGTGAGCCGGCCCAAGCCTATGGCCTGGATCTCGGGGCAGGCGGAGGCTAAACATCGTCTGCCTCGGGATCCAGGCGGCAGTGGCGGGGTGGGAGAAGCAAGCCCACACTGTGGTCCAGGGGAGACAGAAGCTGTGCTATTGGTGGGTTCCCAAATAGAGGGGTGGATGGTCCAGAAGTGGAGGTGCTCCTGCTTTGGTGCTGGGGCTGTATGGGCAGCTGCCACCTGGCTGGGACTGAGCCCTGAGCTAGGGGTTAACACCCCCTCCCCATGGAAGCTTTAAGGAGGGAAGGAGGGCTGCTTCCTTTCTCTCTTACACACACACCCACTCTTGGGCCCACTCTCTTGCCAGCTCCATTTTCTCTGCCATAGGGGAAGGTGTGTCCTGTGAGAGGCTCCATCTCCTTTTAGAGCTGGGTTGAACCCCCAGGAGCCAGGAGATGGAGAGATGGTCAGGGGGCAGGGCGGAAGGAACAGTAGCCAGAGAGAGTTTGGGGGGAAATAACCAGGTCAGGGAGGGGTGGAACAGGATGGAAGGAAGAACTTTATAAAAGAGTCAGTGGACAGAAGAGTTAAAAAAAGAGGATGTATGAGAGAACTGTAGAGCCTATAATGAAAACCAAGTATAGTTGTGTACTGGGGAGAGATTTTAAAAGTAGAAGTCAGAAAAGAAAAAAAAGATAAATGATAGTGGATAATTAGGCAGGTAGATAGATAGGTATTAAAACAGTGGAAGTAAGTAGAGAAGAATGTATGGCAAAGGCAGATGAGAGAAAAAAAGGGAGGGGATAAAAGTTATAAAGGGAGAGCTGGTAGAGCTTAAAAGGAGAATGGGAAGAAGGAAGGAATGGGGGAGGGAGCAAAGCAGGTTAGAGAGAGGAAGTGAAGAAAAAAATTAAGGTCGGAAGGAAGGAAAAAGGGAGGGTGGGCAGGGGTAAAGATAAAGGAAAGAAGGAATGTGGGAAGGGTAGGAGAAAAATGGGAAGAATGATGATGGAACAGAAGTAGGAAATAAGGAGGAAAGAAAAGTTTATAAATGATGAGTCAGTAAGAAAAGGGTTACATAAAGGAGAAAAATTGTGTGAGAGGAAGAAGCCAATAAGGAAGTCAAATACAATTGTGTGTGAAGGGGATAAGATTAAAAAAGAAAGTTAATAGGGGTGACCAGGCCGGCAGGGGAGGGCAGTTAGGGGGATCAGGCAGGCAGGCAGGCAGAGTGGTTAGGGCAGGCAGGCAGGTTAGTGGTTAAGAACCAGAGGTCCTGGATTGTGAGAGTCCCCAAGAACTCCATATTGAAGAGGGTGCAGGTTGGGCTGAGGGACTGCCCTCCGCCGCCCCCCCCTCCCATGCACAAATTTCATGCACCAAGTTCCTAGTATCATATAATTTTAGTAAATGGAACAATCTGAAATTAAATTATATTCTTCTCTTTTAATAAGCTTATGGTACTGTATGTTTATTTGACAAAAGTATATATTTGTTTCTGATAATTCTGTTGCTTAGAATTTTTTTTTATTAGTCAAGGCAGATGTTATGTTTGTTCCATCCTAACAACTCATATTTCATTTATGACTTCAATTATCTGAATGTTGTCAATTGTTATTTAAAACTAGAGGCCCAGTGCCCCAAAATTTGTGCACTTGCGAGGGGAGGGGGATCCCTTATCCCAGCCTGTGCCCTCTCATAGTCTGGGACCCCTTGGGGGATGATTACCTGCTGGCTTAGGCTTGCTTCCCGGGGGATCAGGCCCAAGCTTGCAGACAGACATCCCTCTGGCAGCCCGGGAGCCATCGAGGAATGTCCACTTGCCAGCAGGGATCAGGCCTAAGCTGCAGTCGGACATCCTTAGTGTTGCTGAGGAGGTGGGAGAGACTCCCACCACCACCGCTGTGCTGGCAGCCATCGGCCTGGCTTGTGGCTGAACAGAGCTCCCCCTATGGGAGTGCACTGACCACCAGGGGCAGCTCCTGCATTGAGCGTCTGCCCCCTAGTGGTCAGTGTGTGTCATAGTTACCAATCATTCCCAGTGTTCTGCTGTTAGGGTCAATTTGCATATTACCCTTTTATTATATAGGATTATTATTTATACAATAAAAGGTCTTTTCTCCTTAGATATATTATAAGTTCTTTAAAGACAGGAATTATATGTTTGAACTATCAGTACCCAGCCTAGATACTTATACCTAGTTGGTGTATAACCAAAGAATTATGACAGTAACTAAAAGGAAATTGAGATTATTATGAATAAGATTCCTTCCAAGAATCATGGGAGCTCAGTAAAACTGGTCCAGATGTGTTTAATATGAGAAAAATTAGGTCATTAATCTAAAGATCTCTAACCAATAATAT
This sequence comes from Murina feae, assembly GCA_004026665.1. Classification (NCBI taxonomy): domain Eukaryota; kingdom Metazoa; phylum Chordata; class Mammalia; order Chiroptera; family Vespertilionidae; genus Murina; species Murina feae. Next base: position 26,412 of record PVJC01004489.1, read on the forward strand.
TAATTACATTTCTAAACATCTTGCTGAGGAATAATTAACCACGCTTTAGAGAGAAGGGAAAGAGGCAGATGGCAATAATGTACTGGGCTCTACTCAAATGCTTTCAATGCACTGAAATAAAATGGAAACCAAGTACCCTTTCTGGAAGAAAATGTCTATATTGTCTTTTTTGACCTGACTCTAAGTGTTGGGTCTATGAAAACCCTGATATCATGACATTTTTGCAAGATTACTATTTTCCTTTCTAATAGTGTAGAACATGGGTTACGAGTGTAATCTATTCAAAATCTTGTTCTATCACTTACAGGATGGACTTAGGTCCCTAAACCTCTCTGTACTTCAGTTCCCTCATCCATAAAATGGGGAAATAATAGTTGTACCTACCTCAATCGGTCATTGCACAGATTAAAATAAATCATGTGCAATAAGTACCAGGAACATGATACAGGATCAAGAATTATAATTACTTTTGATATGAGCCAAATCTGGTTTGTTTTGAAAGTTGTACTTTTATGTCTGAAATGCATCAGCAAATTGTATTTGAAGCATATTTTAGAAAACCTAATTCTTCTCCAGATGCCTTGCTTCAACAGTGGCACTAAGTGAACTGTACTGAGTAATGAGAGGGGAAAATTGTCCTCTATTTCTATGAACTCTGTTGTACACAACTGTAAAACAATATACTTCATTTGGACAACATCTAAAATTTATTCTCTGAATATACTCATATGCACAGAATATTCATGAGAACAGTTTACCCCCCTCTCCTCAGTTGTCAATAATATCATTATTAGCCAACATTTATTGTTTACTCTGCACCAGACACTGGGGCAAACATTTTACATGGATTTGTTTAATCCTAATAATCAATTTATCTCATAAATCAGAAAGTAGAGGCTCAAGATAATTAATTTGCCCAAGCTCAAACATTGAAGTAGTACATGACAAATTAAAATGCAAGTTTTTATAACTCCAAAGACATTGCACTTTCTCTTTCTAATAAATTTATTTTCTCAATCAATGCTTTCTATTTTAACTTCTGACCATCAGATTTGCCTCACTTCAAAATTAAGGAACATGTCTATTATCTCATTGCCAAATACTTTCTGTGTTTTTAAAAACTCAATATCATAAATCTATTCTAACTGTAAAAATCTAGTTTAAACCAATTGTGATAAAGAATAGTACTAGGGTCATTTCAATAAAAACCATATGCACAATGAGAGAATGAAAATATTTTAACAATCTGATGTAATAAAAGAACTCCAGCCTGTTTTCATTGAATTAGATCCATAATTATTTTTCTAATAAAAAAATGAGATACATCATGTGAAAGTATGTTATACCAATTTTCTTCAAAATATAAAAATATATCTTATCCATACTTTCATTTCTTATTTGAAAATTAATTTAAATCTATTTTGAATTTACTTGAATTTCCATATCAGGAGAATAAGTCCCTTAAATTTCCTCCCAATCTATATGTTTATACTTCCTTTTACCTTTTCTGAATTTATTTATCTTAAGCTCCCAGGGGTACACTCTTCTCTCTTCCTTTTTCTTAAAATGGGTTTGTAGATTTCAATCACTTTTTAGCCTTTACCATTGCAATGGTTAATGCACACTAATCTGTATTAGATGTTTTCCTAACCCATAGCCTCAGTGGCTCATTTCCATTGATGATTTCTGCTATGCTTTCCTGTATCTCTTAGGATTCTATTACACCTTTCTTGAGGTACAGTAACAATAATTGTAAGTAGTGGTACCTCAGATGGTAAATACCAGGATCCGTATAATTGAATTTTATTTTTTGTTCCCTTTATCCTTTTGTATTATAATCATCATCCCATTGGACTTATTAGTCACCATAATTTATTAAATTAAATAGTTATTTTTAACAAAATCTTAATGACTCTTGAGGGTTATCATTAGCCCAGAATCTATTTTGGATTATTATACTCTCAAAGTTTTACCTTGAATTACTCCAAATTGAAACATTTTTTCATCCTATTCACCTGGGTGTTCTTATAAGAACTTTCTGAAATTTATATCTATTGACTTATGTGATTGCTATCTCTTGAATAATGTCCTCCCATTAGATCATATTAAATCATTTAGTAAGACAAGTTGTAGGTTTTTAAATATCAGCAAAACTTTACTAATTCTCTAAATCTTTAACTTTCCAAATATAAGATGCTTAAGGAAGCAGATAAAATGTGTGACATAGGCCAAATGTGCAACCTGCCTGTCTCATTTTAGTTTACACACAAATGGAATTTGGAAACGAGAAGCTCTGTTAACTATCGAATAATTCCAAAACCCATGTTTTACCAAGAGCTTGAGAGCATAATGTTATTAAAGGTTTATGAATCAGCTTAGACTTTTCTCCACACTGACCCCTACTTACCCTCTACCCTTTACTTCTGGGCAAAGATAAATTCTGCTTTTCACATAACATTTTATTATTTATAATAACAACAATATTGTCACAAATTATTAAATCACAGTAGCTAAGGTTATTTTCATGTTTGGCCCTACAGATTATTAGCAGGGGGAAAATGAAACTTAAGGCAACTAAACACTGATACCAAAACTTAATTTGTAATAATTGAACTTTTCATTTACAAAGCTACTTATATTTTATAAAATATTTCAAAAAAATGATCACATGGTGGTTTAGAACACATACAGCTTAAGCTGGCTGCATAGCTTATGCTCTGGGTGATTTGGGGCAAGTTGACTAATATGTTTTGGTTTCTTCAACTGTGAAGTGACTCTGGTGGTAACTATACATACCTCAAAGGTTGTCAGGAAGATTGAATGAGCCCATGTTTGTAAAATGCTTAGGACGGTGTCTAGCACTTAGAAAGTGCTATATAGTTACAACTACTATTAAAGGAATGATACTTGTCTTCACATTTTAAGGCAGCTGTTATCATTATCTTTCCAGAGCTAAGAATTTGTAGCTCAGAAAGATAAAGGATTGTCCTAATCTCATATAACTATTAAGGTTTATAACTCTGATTCAAACCCAGCCATTCCAGTCCAAGTTCAACTTCCCATTCTTCTTCATAGACACTAAATTCTGTAAATTAAATCTTCAGATTATGCATATCTAATTACTTACTTGTGCATTATGCAGCTAGTAATTGTGATACACAATTTCTGTGTAATGAAATACCTTTATCCAGCATCCTTCCATAAACATTTTAGCCAGTACAAGATCACCCTCTCTCAATACATTATGAATAGCAATCACATAAGTCAAGAGATATAAATTTCAGAAAATTCTTATAAACACACCCAAGTGAATAGGATGAAAAAAAGTGTTTCAATATGGAGTAATGCATGGTCTGGAAAAAAATGATGAGTGGTCACTGAAGGTCATTCTATAAAAGTTCCAGAAAAACCTTCACACATCAATAGTCAGACTCTTCTCTGGGATGTGGTCTTAGCGAGCATGGCTGCTTTGGTCTTACTACAGAGCATTTATTTTTCACTTTCCATGTGCCAAATGTTATGCTAGGGGCTGGGAAAACAGAAAAGAGACAGCCTTTTCTTAAGATGCTCACAGCCTAGTGATAGAGATATACCAGTGTTTCTAGAACTACAAAAGAATATGATTTCTTGAGTATTAGAGATGTGATCCAGATACCAAATTGTTTTAGTCCTTAACCCTGGATGTCAGGTATACAGAGTTTAAGAAATGTTTGCTTTTCCATTGATTTGTCTCTTTTTTGTACTTTTTTTTTTAAAAAAAGGAGTACATATTACTTTTATAATTTAAACATTTTAAAGTAAAAAAAAATCATTAAAACAGAATCCAATACAGGCAATCTAGGCAGAGGTGAGCAAGGGAATGTGTTGGAGCTGTGGGAAGGTGTATGAAGAATAGCTGCATTAGTCATGAGGAAGTGCTTGGTTCTGCCTGTGCACATTGAAAAGAGTCGGAAGAGTAACGGAAAACGTGGTGCTTGTTCTATATCTATAAGACTTGCAAGAATGTTAATTCTCTACTGTGCACATAATGTGGGAGAGATGCTTTAGGCTTTGGGAGAGGCATGCATGAAGTTGCAGAGGAATGAAGCCATGTGGGATGAGCAGGGGATAGTCATCGTTGTTCCTTTGACAACACTAGAAGATGCACCACAGGGACTGGTGATGGGAGAGAAGGCTGCAGGAGCAGGCAGTGCCCAGAACTTGGTGGGCTCTATACAACCTGCTGAAAATATACTATTTTTACATTCTATAGGATTTTAAGCAAAGAGCTATCATGGTGAGGTTTATGATTTCTACTGATTGTTTTTAGATCACTTCCTAAGCTCCACTCAATCATTCAATAAATATTAAATATTTATTAAGAAGTAGGCATGGTTCTATGTGCTAGGGACACAACCAAGAGCAAAACAGACAAATATCCATAGTATGCTGAAGTCAGTTTGTGAGAGCTTATTTTTACATTTTGAGCAATTTTGCAAGCTGCTCGTTAAACCTTGGTATCATAAAATGTGTATGATGACAATATTTACACCCCAGAAATTGGACTACATTACCAATCAGGGACTCCCCTCCCCAGAGAGCTGGTTGTTAAACATTTACCAGTCCACCACTACAGAATTCCCAGTCTCACAGGGTTTATATTTAGTAGAAATATATAGTTGTATCTATTGCATTGTATTTTAAATATATAGCTTACATTTTATATAAAAAGGCTCCATGAAGAAAAATGAGATAGGGTACAGTTGATCAAAGTAAGACTTGTGGATGGTGAGTGGGTAAACCACGCTGTGCAGAACCCTGGGATAAGAGCGAACCTAGTGTGATATTGGGAAAACAAGGCCAGCAGCTGGTGCAACTAGAACAAAGTGAATGAGAAAAGGAGCATTTAGGAAGTAATAGTGTAGATGGAAAGGACCAGCATGAAAATGAGAAGTTTCTTTCCTGTGCAAACGCTGTCTTTTAGGCTGCATGAAGTGGAGAGTTATTGGAGAGTTTCAAATAGAGGGAATGACATGATCTATCTATAACAACTGTCATTTGATACTTCTGTTCAGCATCCAAACTATAGTTGCATAGCTTTATAAGTAACAACTGCACTTCACAAAACTGCGTTATACCCTTTGCCTAAATGCAGCTTTGGTTTTATGATAGCAAACCTGGCCCTAAAAATTCTTGACCTCTCTGATTTGTTCACACATAAGTTGATTCTCATCACCCCTTAATGGTACAAATAAAAAATGTGGTCAGTGAAGAGAAGGGGTCAACACTACCTACCAGGCAAACACCCTCCCCTTTCTCCAATATTACCAGAGGGATCTGCAGCTCCAGGCAGCACCAAACCACTGCTTTCCTCATGGCTGTCCTTGACCAAGTCCAATGAATTCTTTCCTGACTAAATGGAAGAGGTGGCTATTTATATCTCCCTGTTCACATGCTAACCCATGAAAATAACACAAACTCTATATTATAGCTTTACCGCTTATACCTACTCTTAGCAAATTGCAATAGCACAAGTTTTCACTTACACACATTGATCTTTTATGTGGTAAATTCGTAGAGGTCAGAGGCTATGTTGCACTGATTGCCATTAGCAAGGAACTATTTAATAAATATTACAATTCTAAGGATGATGATGATGATGATTGAGCAAATGTCATACATAAATAATAAAAATCATTTTAATCCTGAGACAGTTTTAGAAATTTTAGTAGAAATGAGAATCAGGAGGTTTGGTATAAGCTAATGCACAGTCAACACACGGAACCAAAGAGAAGCTAAAGAAGATGTAATAGTGCAGAGTCACAGTCTGCGTGACTTCTTGAAGTGTTATAGGCAGCAGGTTCTACCTCTAGTTTTCCAGTCACCACGCCACAATAGTGACAAGAGAGGCTGAGTTTGTAACAAGAAGAGAACTAAAATGTGCTTGGTGAATGATACTAGAGTAAAAGTAAAAATGTTTCCAAGTCCTTGATCACTTAGTAATGTTATGCAAAGGACATATTGATAAAATAATTTATGTCTCAAAGATCTCAACTATGTAGCCACTACATTTAAGAGTAAGATAATGAAAATATTCTAAAGCATCATTCAGTCATGAACATAATTTTCATGACCATAAGGCATTTCTTTAGGTGTATCTATTTTCTCATCTTATTTCTGAGAATGAATGGGTAAGCTAAATAAATTAGAGACTTTTTATTTTAGTCAATGGTGTATTAGTAATAAGCTGAGTTTCCATTATTTATCATTTAGTTTATTATCTCTCTAGTCTGGATACAAGTTTAGTGATTAAACATGTAAGTACAGTATATTTCCAGGATACAAATAGCATGTTTGTACTCTCTGTGAATTCTGAACAATTTAATAAATAGATGAAATAGTTAACAAATACAATTTGGGAACTTCTTGGGGTACATACTATTGATAGCATGCAACATCAATAGAATGAATATATGCCACTTTCTCTTCACTCTGATTCAATTCTTTGATAGGTGTAGCAGCAGCCAATACAATAAGACTCAGCACTTCTCCATCAAATTTGTATTTGGTACATACATTGAAAAATAATACCTCTTACTTGTCCAATATAGAAACACATATAATACAAAAGAATAACCATTTCAGTCATTCTGTACATGCAATACGGTTTACATTTTCAAGTCTGTTTGGAAGGCTAATATTTAAAATATAATTGCATTAATTATACTCTCCTTCATTGATAAAATACGATGATGACTATTAAAGACTGCTAAATTTTGTGCAAAAATAAGTGAAGTAGAAAATGGGTAGGTTAATGCATTTGTGTAAGCTACTTCTTAAAATAATTTAGTGGATTCAAGCAGTGACTGAACTGGTTAATGAATATGGTGAAAATTAGAAAATGGTGAGAAAGCATATTATACATGAGCCAGACTTTATTTTTCTAAAGACAGGTTTTTTTAAAAAGGAATTTACAAATTGTCAAATCTCACAGAAAACTAAAAGCAATTTTATAATGTTTTCATGAAAAAATCAGCCACTTCTAAACTATGTTTCTTAAATAAAATTCTTTCTACACCAATTTTTCTTTTCTTTTTAGTAGATTTTTCCAGGTGTCAAGATAAAATATCTCCCAAATTAACCCATACTTCAAATAATTATAAAAAGCTATCATTATCTAGTTATGCTCTGTGTAGCCAAACAGTTATGGCTTTGTAATAGTTAAGGTTCTATCCATTTAATATCACTAATTATTTTCCTTCTGCAGCTTTGATGGGTTAGTTATAGCCTGGAATAAAAAAGCACTGTGGTAAGGACAACTGTACAGCAAGGTTAAGTGCCTTCTTGTCTTCAGTACCAATAATTACCTTTAAACAAAAAAAGGCTGTTTTCAGATTTGACAGTTAATTTACTAATGAGTATGTGGACCCAATTTATAATAAAGTAATATTGACCAGAAATAATCCTACACCGGTACTCATCTGAATTATTTTATTGTTCACGTCCTCTATTAAATAAATTGGAAAGGATTAATTTTGCAAGATGGGATTGTCAGAGACTGCTGCATAAACTAGATGCATGTCAGCACTAAATTTAATTATTGATCACAATACAATAGTGCTGAGTGTTTCAATCGCCGAACAGCTTCCAGTAACTATCAGCAGATTCCAAATATAGAGACTGAAGTAAAAATTTGATTGCAGATGACTACATTTTTAATAAATAAATATTTCATCAGCACTAAATAAAAGTTTAATTTTCCAGTACTATTTAGATCCTTCATCAAACCAAGGAGCAATGAATGAGGGAGACTCTCTTCAATATACAAATTTTTATTTTAATGGTTTAATGGTCTCAGTATCCATGGGGTTATTTTACTGCCTTTAATTTGGCAGAGAAATAAAACTCATAAATAGAAAGCAATTCAGAGCATACCCTTATGTTGTTGGAAAGCATAAAGTGGCATCTGACTGGCTTGGGTTCATATCTAGAACCCTGGACCATTTCCTCCTGCTACACATTATACTGGTGTAGCATAAAAATCAGTATTGGGATTTAACTTGAATTGTGGCACATTAAAAATAGTTGAAAATTGAGAAATTCATTATGTTAATTGGTGATAAAATATGCAATAAATAAGGAAGATTTTTTAAATTGAAATTGTATACATGAACTGCTCACATTTTGGAGCAGCCTTTGCTAATCACAGTGGACATTTATCTTAATTGATAAATCATTTTGACATAATGTAAAATATTCCTTCAGCTTAGCAATCAAACAAATTTCTGTTTGCTCTTCCTAGGATTATGATTAAAAAATCAATGAGTGTTTATTGACATACATTATATATAGAATGACTGAGTTAGATGATGAATTCAGCTTCCATGAAAATAGATAAAATCTTCATTTTAGAGCTGCTTTCTATGAAAACTTGAATATCCAGTATATTCAAGATTCTATTATGTAATCATAAACATTTATTTCAAATGAAAAAATAAAAAAGATATATTAACATTGCTATTAACATTTGTATGACTAGGAATATTTATGCTATAGCTAATGTCCCAATAAAAACATAAAATTATTTAATACTATGTGAGGGTAGAAGTCGTTTTATTTTAAATCAGAAAATAAAAGAAGGAAAATGGCCTTACTAAATAAATCTTAAGGGAAAGAAACATGCCAATAGCTTTAATCCAGTATTTATAGAGAGAAATTAGTGCAAATGTTGATTAGATCATTTGATTCATGCAGCCTATTTTTAATTTGGTGTAATACTTTGGAAATTAATATACTATTTTAATTTTGATAAGCATTAGTAAGGGAAAAAGTCATCATTATTCTAATAAATTTTTAACATGTATCTTGACAATTTTTCAATTTCCTCTGACCTTTTGAACAATAGCTCTACACATAATTCTTTACTTTAAAAGCCATCAGTTGGCTTGGAGTAGAATTTATTCTCTATCTTGAATTTGAATCTAGTTATTCATTTTTTGTACTACTGTAATAAATTAGTAAATTAAAAATAAAAGGCTCAGTTTCATCGCAGAACTTATTCATTTATGTGACAGCATCGTACATTAAAAAGAGTTAGACTTTGGGACTAAGCAGAAGGCAGTTCAAAACCCAAATCTGCCACTGAAACCCATATCATACCAGCAATTTACTTACCTCCTCCAAATCTCAATTTATTTATCTGAATTTCAGGAAATTGCTTTTAATTAAATAGCAGTCTAACTTTAAATATATGTCATCCAGACTGAAAAGCTACTTTTAGAGTTAAAATCATTATTTTGCTAGTCTTCACTTTCAGTAGAGTAAATAATGTCCCATACATTACATGTCATGGCATATACCATACATATTACACATATGCTGTCATATTATTGAGTGGTTTGGAGGCACCACAGCACTTTAAAGGTATTGAGTAAATCAAGTGATATTAAGTTCATTAAGTCCAATAAACATCACTATCAGAAATTTACAGTGAAGTGAAAAGGACATTGTTTTATATAAAGTAAGACCATTTATACAACAAATAACAGAAAATCTAATTAAACTGGCTGAAACAAAGAAAGCTGTTTATTGACTAATGTGACTGAGAATAATAGGAGGAAAGTGTTCTCTATGCACTGTCCAATAAAGGTTGGAAGTCCATTTGTCTGCAAGGCTCTCTTTTTGGTCCATTTCTGAATGTTAGCTTCACTTCATTCTACGTCCTCTCAGGACTGCAAGATATTTGCTTCCTTTCTTATCTCTCAGCTGGTAAGAAAAGGCTAGCTCACTGTCTGTTTTTATATGTCCCACAAGCTAAGAATGTCTTTTACATTTTTAAATAGTTGAACATTTTTCATAAGAAGAGTAAACATTTTCTGACACATAAAAATTATAGGTAATTTTAATTTTTCCACATCCGTAAATAAAATTTTGTTGGCCTGGCCAACATGCCTCATTGGTTGAGCATTGACCTGTGAACGAGGAGGTCATGGTTCGATTCCCGGTCAGGGCACATGCCCAGGTTGCGGGCTCGATCCCCAGTGTGGGGCTTGCAGGAGGCAGCCGATCAATGATTCTCTCTAATTATTGATGTTTCTGTTTCTCTCTTCCTCACCATCCCTCTCTTAAATCAATTGTCAAGATACATGTTGTAGGTTGGGTGGAAAATTTTAGGTTTGTTTGTACATATATAGACTTTTTTTTTCTCCAATACTATAATAGAGGGCTGAAGATACAAGAAAAAGGTATCATATTATGATATACTTATACCTTCTGGTATGCCAACATTTAATTAATGCTCAGTTCTTTAATGTTTAATGTGTTCCTAACCAATTCAACTTTCAATATAATGATTGACTTTGACTTACAGTATTGGTCTTTTCTGTATTTGTTCATCTATTTTATAAGACCTTGTCTTCCTTGGAATACATTTGAGATTGTGTTCCACAAAAAAATAATACTCATGAACTGTAATAAAATTCTTTTATAAATGTATTTATTTTCCATTCATGTTACCCATGAAAGTAATTACATTCAAGTCTATTGGCATGCTTAATGTGGGTATAAGCCATACTGAAATCCTTAATAGGAAAGAGATTTCAATATATTGAGTCAGTGCTATAATAAGTATAATGCATTAGAACTGGTATTACAATACTCTGTATTGATTGCATTTATTTTATTTAGTTCTATTTATATAATTTTTGCCATTCATCAACATAAAAATGAATGTCTATTTCAACTTTCCTTTGAGTTCTTTCTGCTTCAGAAATCTCTGCTCTCTCCACTATTCCTCCTCATCTTTCTAAATAGGACCCATGAAAAAACACATTTTCACTTGGTTTACTGTTTACATTACTTACATTTATCTCTAAAGTATTTCAATACTACTTCACTTAGTGTTATGTGAATACATTATTAACATACAAGAAAGGGAACTTAAATTGTTTTTATTTGGCTCAATGATGCTGAGTAGCTAGATAAAATGCTGATATGAATCAAGCATAATTTCCTGAATATATCTTTACTCAAAAACTTCTAGCATTTTAAACAAGAAAATCCATAGAGTAATTCCTACCTTAACTGGCAATCAGATTTCAGATAACCACAATCAGCTTCAACAAAACCACAAGTCCAAAAGGCTCCTTGCATCAAAGAAGTTGTCCCAGAGGTCTTGTACTATAGGTGAGACATGGAATTGTCGTCAGGACAGAACAAATTGATTTGGTGTGTGTGCTTGACTAAAGTGAACAGTAAAGGGTATATAGTACAAATCCAAAAGTCTGTGGGTAGATTAGAGAAAAAGAAATTTCTCAAGAAGGACCTAGCAAATAATCGGGAGGCCCAAAGGCCATTTTTCACCCATCCATTAATCCCATGTGAGCTTTAAGTGTTAAGCTCTATTCCATGTGCTAAAGATAAAATAGCAAATAAGACAAATGAAACTCCTGCTCTCAAGAGGCTTGCATTCTATTTGGACAAGGGACATAACAATAGATATAGAGAAAATGAACAAAGTAATCTGTATCACAGAGTCTGATGGGGATAAATAGAAAGGAGTGCACACTTTCTTACTGATTTGGTAAGGGAAGGACACTCTGCTAGGTGACATTTGTGCTTAAGTTAGGGAAAAAGCAAGCCGTGGACATACACTGGGGTAGAAGGAAGAGCGGCAAACACAAATCTGTTCTTAATATGTCTGAGGAACAGCAAGGAGGTGTGGGAGCCCCTTACACACCCAGCGTGGTTCAGGGTTCCTACTCACAGTTGGAGTTCTGAAGGAGGCCGCACACAAAATGAAGAGAGAGAGACTAGAAGAGAAGCAATTTGGAAACTGAGGGACCAGGTGTGAAGTCTACCTCTAGTGGATTTGACTGCCCACTGGTGCCTGGGCCTCACCAGCCTTTTATTGAGTCTCTGAGAAAACACCCATATCCTTAGGCAGAAAATTCCAACAACAAACAGGCAGCAAGAATTTACATGTAATTAACAGGTGGGGATTTGCTGTAATTAACAATGTTTAAACTTAAACAATGGGTGCACAGCTCTGACCTTTCAGAGCAACCAAGGTTGGTGAAATCAGTTTCCAGCAAGGAGGTCATGTGGTTTCATCATAGTAGGACAAGGATACATAGTAGATAAGGAGATTGTAGACAAATCAAATGACCAGATAACACAGCACACTATGGGCCATGCCAATCAATGGTCCTTTATTTTTGTTAACTCACGAGAAACCAGTGGAGAGTGGGAAAAGAGGTGCATGACATAATCTGGAGTTACTTTTTTCTTTAAATAGATTTTATGTTGATTTCAGAGAGGAAGGGAGTGAGAGAGAGAAATATAAACATCAATGATGACAGAGCAGCATTGAGCAGCTGCCTCCTGCACCCCCCACAATGGGGATTGAGCCTGCTACCCAGGCATGTGCCTTGACCTGGAATAAAACATAACTTCCTGGTTCATAGATCAATGTTCAACCACTGAGGCACACCAGCCAGGCTGGAGTTTCATTTTTAAAAGATTATCCCAGAGTGTGGGAGGACAGTGGACTCTATAAGCCGGGAGATCAGCTAAAAGACTATTGCTGTGGTCTAAGAGACATAGCAGTTTGGACCACGGTGGCAAGAGTAAAAGAGTCACTCAGATTGTGGATATTTTGCTAAGGTAGATCTCATAGATGCTAAAGAATTGATTGTGGAGTGTGAGAGAAAGAAAATAATAATCATTCAAACTTTTAGGCCACTGAAAGAATGTAGTTGCTATTTCCTGAGTTGAAGAAGACAGAGGAGCATTTTATATGGGAAAATAAAGAGGTTATTTCAAGACTAATTAAGTTTGGAGGTACCTTTGGGGCACCCAAGCAGAGATGGTGAATAAGCAGTTAATATCCAGGACTAGATGCAGGGTTTTAGATACCAATTTATTGTTATTAGCACATAAATAATATTTAAATCTATGGGGCTGGTTTAAAGTCATCCAAGAATTTAGTATGAGTAGAGTGGAGGTCCAATGTAAAGAATCCTAAGATATTTCAACCTTTCAAACTCTGAAAGAAGATACTGAACCAACAAAAGAGATACAGTTGTAGAAGTCCATACAACCGTAAGAAAGTCAAAACATGATAAGGTCTTGAACGTCAAGTGAAAAAAAGATGTTTTGAAGAAAATGGAGTGATGGACTTGGTCACATGCCATGGACAAAGAATAGGCTGTAGGTCATGTGACTGTAGATTTCAGGAAGGCCACAGTAAATGGGAGAGGGGACATCTGAAGCAAACAGGGGAAATGGTAACTTACTTGAACAGATCTGGAAGATTATTATTGACTGTGGTGTAGAATGTACCTAAGAACTAACCTTGGAAAATAAGCAAGCTGTGTATCACAAAGAAAACATCTCATATATAAATTTGAAGGAAACAAACAGGATAAATAGGCTGAATTCCAAAGCAAGGACACTTTTACACACACACTGACACACAGTCTTCCATATCAGCCCAGGAAAGAAATACATCACCAATGTTTATGAGGGAGATCCTACAAAAATCCTCAATGTCTATGGGAAACTACAACCATTATTCATATGTAAATTATGTACTATTTTGTATTAATTGACTATCTCAACACAACTTTTTAAAAGAGCTTTCTCATTTCAGATATTTCTATGAGTTCTGGGAAAGGGAAATTGCCAACTGGCAGCATTCTATCCCAGAAATCAATTACCTGGGAAAATTCACGTAACAAACGCACAGGTTCAGGTATTGGATTGTCTAAAATTAAGATTCTGTTTTAACAAATGGGTTGTCTGGTTTCCCTAGCAACTGAGAGTGATAAGTGACAGAAGAAAAGCAGTCGAGAATAGACCAACCAAAAAAAAATACAGCAATTTCAGTCCATTAGATACTAGATGAAAACTGTTCTGCCTAGTTCCATGGTCTCTAAGGCCAGCATTGTCTCACTATAAAGTACAATGATTAATGCTTATTATAATGGACCTGAGTCATCATGAAATGGTTAAATTAATTCAAGCTTATTCTCTTATCTACAGCATGTAATACAATTTTGAAATAATGTTTATCAAAATTGATTGAAATGAAGAGATTTCAGAGATTAGCTTTGATTTATCCAGAAATACTTTTCTGATTCCAGGTATAGGAAGCTTTAAATACAGCTGTCAAATAATGATAAATGAATAGAAGATAACTACTAACTACATTAATAAATAGTTAATATACAAATTAATCACTTTACTCAACAAAAACTTATGACTGAAAATTTATTGTTCTTAGCAATGGAAAGAGAAATAAGACCCATCTTCTATCTTTTGGGGGCTAATACTCTAACTGTAAGAGAAGAATTGATGTCATCCAAATTTCTCAACAAATAGTTTTCTGTATGGTCATAATCAAGATATTGTAGGAAGAGGGGAATGAGTGTGGACTTCCTCATAATGAATTGCTGGAAGTTACTACATAAGATATGTCTGAAGTTGGCATAGAGAACAAGTAGATCACATTTCTGATTTCTGTAGCTGCTTCCCAAATCAAGTTTATTAGGCAGAACTGTAATGTAATGCTAAGTATTTTGATGACTGTTGCTATATTGAAATGGTCTCTCCTACCACAGCTATAGGACAACTAAACTCTAAAAAATATATAATTAGCCATTTTTAAACAATAAAGGGTAAGATGCTAAGAGGACAATAAAATTGTATAATTTGTATTGGATTTGAACTCAAGATCTATGACTATCACTAGTCTGCCAGATTCTCCAAAATGAATTTCTGTCTATTGAATGGTTCTACTAGATTGTCCTATTACTTTAAACTTAAAGCAATTCTGTATATCAGATCAACTTTTTTGCAAATACAGTACATAAAGATGTAATAATATAATATAGTCATAAGCAAAATATATTCATTGTATCTGAGTCAAAATTCAAATTTCTCTTCATTTTTCAAAACAGAAAATTTCTGAATCTGTTTTCTCTTTTTATGATACCACACATCTCTCAGTTACACAGACATGAAATCTACACTTGTTATGAGTTTTCAATTTTTTAAATCAATAATCTGGTCAATTCTCCCTTTTTCACCATCTTCAGTGCTATGGCTTGTAGTCTTGCTACCTTTAAATTACAGCAGGTCCTCAAATAACGCTGTTTTGTTCAATATCAATTCATTATATAACATTGATGAGATACTGTAGACACTTAACTGTTATTTATATCAATTAACCTATGGTCAAACTGGTTTTGTTATATGTCATTTAACTTAAAGTTGCAGAACCTATGTATAATGTTAAGTGAGCACTTACTACATTATCCATGCTATAGTCAAAATGATCTAATACATAAGTATTATCTTAATACACCAAGTAGCTTGCCCTGGCTAATAAGGCCCTGTTGGCTGGAGAGTTGTTCTGTACACCAAAGGGTTGCAAGTTCGATTCCCAGTCAGGGCACATGCCTAGGTTGCAGATTTAATCCCTTCTCAGGGGCCTGTACAGGAGGCAACCTTTTGATGTTTTTCTCTCTCTCCCTTCCTCTCTCTGAAATCAATTTAAACACACACACAAAACATCTATTGTCCTCAGGCCTTCTCAGCCTGGCATCAGAACATCTAAAGACCTGACCTTTCTAGAAACTCTATGCTTATTTAATACAGTTTCCATTGCACTCATACACTCCAGTAGTACAGAATGGCTCCTATTCTATGTCTCACCTTGCTCATTCTGGCCCCTCTTCCTAAGAGGCCCTTCCCAGCTTTCTAAACCATGCTGGCTTTTATGTCGCTTTTAGAGCTCGTCGCAGATGTCATTACCTCGTGGGACATTTCCTTAGAATATCTATTTTTTTGTATTCTCATTCCTTGGTTGAGCACATTTCTGTATTCATGGCTACCATTTCAAACTGCAGTTATGTTTATCTTCTTATTCCTACCACAAGGCTGTACAGTGCTTGAAAATTAAAGATGTGTTTTATGCAATATTGTCCCAAGGTCATTTTCACTATGGAGAGCAATTACTAGGTAAGCAATATACATGTGTTAAGTTATCTTTATATATAAAAGCCTAAGAGACCATTATGACCAAACAACTGATGACCAGTCACTATGATATGTACTGACCACCAAGTGGCAAATGCTCAATGCAAAAGCTGCCCCTTGGTAGACCCCAGGCTGGGACAGGGAATCAGAGGTGGGTGGTGGTGGATGCAGCCCTTTTCCCAGTGGGGTCGAGGGCCGGCTCCCTTCTTGGGGCTGGCAGCCAACTCGCAGTGCCCCATCCCTCCTCCCTGGCTTGCAGGCCCTGATTGACCTGGCCCTGATTGGACCTGATCACTGGCCAGGTCTAGGGACCCCACCCATGCATGAATTCATGCACTCAGCCTCTAGTCTAATCTAATAAAAGAATAATATGCAAATTAACCCTCACTCCATTACACCCACAAGCCATGCCCACAAGCCATGCCCACCAACCAATCAGGAGCAAATATGCAAATTAACTCAACTAAGATGGCGGGGGCCATGAAGCTGGAGTTGCCCATGAAGCTGGAGTTGCCCCAGGCAATGGAGGAAGCCAGGGCCCTGTGGCCCTGAGCTCTACTCAAGGCTACAAAGTTTCAATTATAGAAGATAAACAAACCCCAGATACCTGCTTCCAGCCAGCCTCACTGGGACCTTGGGTCAATGGGAGCTGTGGGCAGCCTGCAAACAGCCCTCAGCTCCTCACCCAGGCTGGCCAGGCATCCCAGTAGGGACCCAAACCCTGAAGGGGCTGTGGCCAGCCTGAAAAAAGCCCTCAGCCTCTCACCCAGGCTGGCCACAAACCCGTGGGGTAAGGGTCTCCACTAGGGGGTTTGGCCAGCCTGCAAAGAGCCATTAGCCCCTCTCCCAGGCTGGCCAGGCACAGCAGCAGGTGGACATCCCCTGGGGGGGTCCCAGACTGAGAGAGGGCACAGGCTGGGCTAAGGGATCACCTTGAGTGCACAAATTTTGTGCGGCGGGCCCCTAGTATTTAATAAGATTCAATAAGTATCCAAGTTCTTTTATAGTCTGGATCCTATTTTTTGTTTCAGTTTATTTTCCTCTTCAAACTTGTTATTATTTCCAAAAGTTTTACTCATCAGTACTTTAGAATCCTTGTACTTCTTTTGCTCCAGGATTTGCTCATTCCTTTGAATTACTTCACTCTTCCCTGCTTTCAGTGGTCCTATTTTCATGATCAAGACGTATAATCATGGAGGGGATGCTTGGATAAGCAGGCTTTCTGGACTTTCACATTAAGCCTGTGACTACCTTGGGTAAATTATGCAAAGCCTTACAGGTTATCCTTTAGGAGTTCATCCTAAATATTATCCTACACTATTTTCAAGATTACTTTCCTCATTGTAGAGTTCAGAAAAATTTTAATGAGGCCTTTGCTGTACTTTTAGATGTCCTCACATGTCTGAGATGTAGTAACATTTATCATACCTCTATGCAGATGGAAGTACCCAAACAGAATCTGGTTTTGCAAAAGGAGAAAAATGGATGCTCGGCCAGTGTGACTCAATGGTTGAACCAGGAAGTCACGGCTTTGATTCCCTGTCAAGGCATATGCTTAGGTTGCAGACTCGATCTCCAGTAGGGGTTCCACAGGAGACAGTGGGTCAATGATTATCTCTCATCATTGATGTTTCTATCCCTCTCTCACTTTCCCCTCTTCCCTATGAAATCAGTAAAAACATAGTTGTTTTATAAAAAGGAAAAGAAAAAGGAGAAAATGGAAATGGAGTGGGGAATTGAGATAATGACTGAAAGAAAACTTCCTTTAAAAATGATCATAAATCATTATGAGTTAGGTGAAATGATATCATCATTTTAAATAAGATATAGTAGGAGTAGGAGAATTTCTATCAATTTAAAAAATCTTTCATGTAATCTAAAAAAAAAAGTCTTTCATTTGGGCTTAGATTATCTAGCATTTTTTTTTCACGTTTCATTAAATTCTGGCAATAGTGCAATCATTCTGCCCTAACCCTATTTTTAAACCAGTGTCAACTACATAGTTATTCCTGCTTTTCCACCCAGCATGTTGAAAAATATGCATTAAAGAATAACCAAACCATGCTAATGTAGAATATATTCTTTTAACAGACAGCCCAGGAGCTGTGTGGCTATGGGAATAAAGTCCTGGTACTTAACAGTCACTTAGCAGAGCCTGTGATCGGCAAATTCCCTATTACTTCTATAATGTACCCCAAACATGACATAGTAACACTTCAGCTGTGGCCTTGCACGATTGCTCCACCTGAGAAATCTCTTTTCTTTCCAAAGGAAATTTCCTTGCTGTATTCATTTGTCTAGAGTTCCCAAATGCAGTGATCTTCCCCTCAATGACTGCTGATTTCAAGGGAACGAAGGTCTTTTCTGAGAGTGTCCATCAAGCTTCCGGTTCTCAAGGAGCCATAAAACCTGGATCCTTTGAGCTCCTGAGCAACTGGAAATTCTTCACACTACATTATTGTTTCAGCAGCTCAAGCAGGGATTTTTATCCTTTGTCTGTTCTCTATTTCTCAAAGAACAGAAATAGAACTGCCAACATGCCACAAGGGAAGCTATTCTCATTGTCAGGTCAAACTGTAGTCCTATTAATAATGCCAGAGGAAGCAGGAAATATCACACAATTATAAAGATGATTGTTCTTGTTAGAATTTCACTCTCTTGATTTGAAATAACCATTTTCTCCTCCTGTGAGGGAGCTTTAGCTTGTTGTTGCTTTCTTATTTTATGAAGCATACTTGGAGATTGTGTGGTTTCTTCCAGTCTGATATTATCTTTAGATAATGGATTTCGATGGCAAGTGAATGCACCCTCTAATTACAAATTGTGTTTTGACCAATTCAGAGGATCAGTTTATGGTCGATTTCATGTTTTCCTGTCTGTTTACTTTTCGAGTTCTGATTTAACAAGATTTCTCCACACATAATAGAGGAAACAAATAGAAGAGTAATTCAAACTTCTTGCTCATCTCTTTCATATTCGAAAGAAGTGGTTGGCAAAAAAATTTCTGTAAAGGGCCAGATAGTTAATATTTTAGGTTTTGTGGGCTATACATTCTTTGTTGCAATGACACAGCACTGCCATCATAGTGTGAAAGCAGTGATAGATGATACAGAAGTGAACAGATCTGGCTATACTCCAATAAAACTTTATTTAAAAAATAGGAAATGGACTGGATGCCTGTCTGAAAAGAATTACTCTGTCAGTGATTAGAGAATACAGTTATTGTGGACTGGAAAATACTAGAGACCATTATTTAAATATAAGAAATAACTGCATTCAACATTCTTCTGTTTGAATCATAGTAATGGTTTTTATTATATTTTAAAACTTTTGGCCCGATGCATACATTTGGAAACTATTGTCCATAAGCACATAGGGGGTAGGCAAAAGTAGGTTGACATTTGTGAGTAAGCAAAACAGTTAATTCTTGTATTATTATTTATTAACTAGAGGCCTGGTGCACGAAATTCGTGCAAGGGGCTCGGCCCCTGCCGCTGCCACGGCTGCCTCTGCCTCAGTCCCCAGAGTGCTGCAGCTTAGTCCAGAAGGTCATCTGGCCTAATTAGCATATTACACATTTATTATTATCAATTTTTGTATTATTTGCCTGTATTACAACTGTAAACCTACTTTTGCTCACCTTTGTAATATGTTCCTCTTCAATGGTTTTCTTTATTCTTACCACTCTTACTCTATTATAAGCAAAAATGAAAGGGAGCCTGCATGATTCTATTCTCTATAATACACTAGCCATATTGGCTAACATAAATATATTTTTATTCTCATAATTGTGAAATTGTAATTTGGTAAAATGCCATCAGCCTATTCTGAGGGATATCATAAGAAATAGCCATATGAAACGGGTTACTCTCCTCTAAGATGTGAGTATAGACAATAACCCTAAGTTAAACAGTGCCTGAGATAGCCAGAAGAAGCTTATCTTCTTTAACTTTGTTATCAGTATTCTGTGCTGCCGAGGCAACTGGATTATTTTTATATTATTGATATTATGAATTGTCTAATTCACAGTGTGTGTTCTTCTTCCTTAGAGGTTAGTTGGAAGCTTAAAGTCAATGTGTGAACTCCCTCTTTACTAGGCCAGCAAACTTATCTTGAATTTTGTGGACCAACCTCACCCATAGATTCAATGTTTACTTTACCTCATCTCACTCAATTTTAGGAGTTCTTTTATATTTGGTTGTATGGATTTTCACATGCAGTTTAAAATTTTCTTTGGAAACAGAGTGAAAGTAAATAAATATTTCATCTTAGTATCTTGTTAATGTCAGTAGTAAATTATTATAATTAATCATGTAAATGAATGATGTCAGTAACACAGTGAGAGTCGCACAAGATCAGATATCATTGATGCCTCCACTTCTGCATATGGTTCCTTTATTAATTTATAACTTTGTATTTTGTGTTTATTATTTCAGACAAATAGCTTATGTCTCATCATGATTTACCGTAGCAACAGTAAAAGAGAGACATAGAATTTTGAATATTAAATTTTTATTAGGGATTCAATGCACGTTTGAAGGCTTTGTTAAACTGGATGGACACAATGCTTAATACAATGCAATGAGTTGTCACTAAACTTAGAATGAAAAATTTAAAGACATGGGGTTAGCCATGAAAATTATCTTTAATTGGAAAAGGAAATCACAGGCCATTGTCAAACAGAAGAATGATGTGGAATATTATAGAAAATTATTCTGAAATTGCATCTAAATTATTAAATATACATTTCCATGGCTTTTGTGATATATATATTTTATGTATCACAAAAATATAAAATGTATTTATATTTCTATAAGTAAGATACATCTGTTACAACTGAAAAAGACACGTTTTTATATAGCACTTACATATTTCCTATTATATGTTTACTAATTTTCCATTGGTTTTGCATTTTTCCCTAGTCCTGATCATTTAATTCTATACCCTATTCCATCTACATTGACAGTAATACTAAAAATAGCCTAACATTTACAAGATGCAAAAAAGAATAGCATCTTGTCCCAATTAAATTCCTGCCCCAATTAAAATGAAGTTAACTAATATTTATTTGGATAGCTTTACCCTCAGTTTGCTTATACAATATCAGAAATAGGTAGGTGTGAGTGGTGTTCACTGCACAATACTGATCCAAATAAGTTGAAATAGGTGTACATATAGGCTTGAAAATAAAGTCACTGACTGAATTTTTCACTTTATTTCATACTTGAGGCCTGGTGCCCAAAATTCATGCACTGGTAGAGCCCCTAGGCCTGGCCAGCAATCAGGGCCAATGGGGGCCTTCTGGCTGCCAGCCGGTGCCTTCCTTCATTCTGCACTACTCCCTGGTGGTCAGCACATGTCATAGCAAGCAGTCAAACTCCCAAGGGTACAATTTGCATATTAGCCTTTTATTATATAAGATTATTTTCATGCTTCTGGTGTCTTCAAGCATTTGGTGCCATGAGAAATACAACCAAATTATTCTCTCCTGGAAGTATCTTACCTGGAGTAGAGAAAAGATATATAATTTAAACAAAGATGACATAAACAAAAAAAAAAAAAATTTGTTACACCCCTACACCCCAATCATAAGTAATTCAATAAGTCTATTTTTGGTAAACTCCTTGAAGACACTAATACTGCAGTAACCTATTTTATAAGTTGTAATAGCACATATAACAGTGGTTCATGCATCCTAGGTGCTAAAATATAAAAGAATATCTAAATACTGAGATAAAGCTATCTTCCAGAACTTCCTCTTTTTCTTGAATGCACAGATATTATGAATGAAGCACTCTCAATGTGTCAGACAGAGAAAATACTGTTACCATTATAACTAAGTAGCCATTAATATTAAAGTAGGAAAAAGCAAAGGAGAGGCCAGATATTATAGGCATGGTCAACTGATCAACTACACCAGGAAGCTGCCACTTTGCACTACCCATGGAACCACTGGTCCATTCCCTGAAAATCATTAGAAAAAGGGGTCCAACAAAGGGGAAGATGGACACATGCCCAGTGAAGTCAGAGTGACAAGGGAAAGGCTCTTGTCTGTCAGTCTAACTGGGAAAAAAAATAACTGTTTGGAGAGAGTGGACCTACTGCAAGCATGCAAAAACCCTGAAGGGTTCCTTGGATAAGCTCCTGGTTAAAATCCCAAGAGACAAGGGAATTCTCTCTCTTATTCTCCTTGTTTCTCTCCTGCTTCCTTGCACAGCCTTGTTCTGTGACCCACATTAGCTTGCCATGTGGCTCTACCTAGAAGCTGCATGTGGCCATGTGGACCCACACGCAGTGGACTGAAGCTGGAACCCAAGCTAACCTAGCCAGATGCTGGACTGGGCTATGTAAATATTGGAGTGGACACTCTGGGAGTGACTTTGATCTTAGCCCTGCTGAAGACGAAATGGGGCTTTTTTCTATGGTGGGATGCAGGGAGATGAGACCTTGTTCACCCAGGGGTTTAATTCCACAGAAATAAAGCTTTTCTCGATGTCTTATTCTCTCATGGGACCTCGGGAAATTCTTATTCCTGCGGCACCCCAAGAAGCCCCATTCCGCCAGCATCAGGTGGAGGCACGGAGAGCACCCCACCAATCATAGTACTATATGGCATGGCAGGTGCAAATTCACTGTCATAGGATTTAGATGCTCTGTGACAAAGCAACACTAAAAATAATGTTAAGGTTTGGGCTATGGGAAAGAAAAGGGATCTTTATTTTCTTAAATTTCATTGACAGTAAGTGTCTGGAGGCAGGGGGAACAAAACTGCATGAAATAAAGATAAAACTCAATATTTAGAAGATAATACATAATGAGAAAATGAGGTGATATAAAATTCTGAAAGAAATAGCCTAACAATAGGGAAAGCATAAATATATTCTGTCTAATTGGATTCAGATTATTTAATTAATCTTGGATCTTGTGCACAATAAAAAATACTATACAATTACATAATGTTCAGGAAAAGATCATATATTATATAAATAAATAAATAATAATGATATTGTTATGCACAGTCAGTAAATATTAATGATAAGAAGAAATAAACTGTGAGATGAAGAATATTCTATTCCAGCACTCTCTCCATTTCATGAGCAAACTTCATATGTAATTTAATTTAAATAAATTTCAGATATTTGGAAAAATACTATAGATTTCCCCTTGTAAGGGTATTCTGTTATTTCCTTACAAAGCCATAAATATATCCAAAATTTTAAAAACCTTCACAAAATACAACATTGACACAGTCAAATTTCTAGTAATAAGCAAACTAATAAGCAGTAGAAAAATGCCAGTTCTGTTCTCCTAACCACGCTTTCAGCTCCAGAGAGTGGTAATAACAATTTAGTTATTGAGCTACTTCAATGACATTGAAAAGAAGTAATGAAATCATTCTACTTCTTTATAATTCAATAATATAATTCATATCAGAGAATTTAAAATGTATTTCACACATTTAAAAATACATTTTATTGCTACTAAATGCGTTTTATATATTACCAGAGGGAGAAGCTAAATAGCTCTGATAGTATTGTAACAGACTGAAAGCCTAAACTCAAGCAAAAAAAAAAAAAATCACATTTTAAACTCTATTTTGTATTTTAATAAGATCAGTTAGCAAGTTTAAATTCCCTCTGCTCATTGTGCTTTCAAGTTACAAATGAGATCTAAAACCATAAAGTAAAAGCAGGAAGAAAATTATTTTTAGATTCCCTGATGCTTGGAGAAAATATATACAATGGGTTATATGAAGAAATGACCTTTATCTGACAAAGTAATCTGAATATATTTCATGAAAATTTTTGAATAGTCTACAAGAAAGTAAATTATGTGAGATAAAGTTGTTAAAATAAAAGTTAAGAAAGACAAATACCTTGATTTAAAAATCTAATGCCACAGAAATAAATTAATGCAATGTAACCAGTTACAAAAATGCAAAAAGAATCTGTTTTTAAAAATTATGTCTCTATTTCTAAGACTATACATAAGAAGCACATAGTACTGCTTGCTGTACCATAAGATACCCCGGTATTGTCATATATAAGACCTTCAGATTTACCCTGACCTCCTCAGAATAGATAGCCACATAATAGTATGATTGGGGACCTTTTTGATTCCACTTTGATAATTCTTTGCAAACCTCCATTAGAAACAAAGGAAACCCACTTCAAGGGTGTGCACTCACAGCTTACTGTTTACCTACACACTCCTAAGATCAAAACCCCTGGTCTCACTGTTTTTGTTAACAAGCAGTAGTAAAAGTCTTCCCCCATACTGAGTTTTGGTTTCCATTTTACAATCTGAGATGACAGACGGCACGAAAATGATGAGAAAACTGTGGGGAGGCTTCCAGAAGATTGATTCTCTCATCAGCTGATTCTTTTCTAGTTAGTCTTTTATTGACTACAAAGGTATAGGCAATGCAGAAAAGGAAAACCAGACTGCCCTGTTTAATCCTGAGGGCATTGGCAAAAGGTGATCACTTTTTGAGAAAACAGAGGCCTACAAGGAAATCAGCACACTGTATGAGCCCTTAAGCTGATTTAAACACACAAGGGATGCCTGGGGTTGAGCTCAAGATCTCTGAGGTGTGAGAGAGAATGAAACCATTCCACAGACTAATATTACTGAGCTTTAGTAGCAGGTGGTACAGTTGATCAGTCAGGAACCTGTCATTTGAAGAATAGGCCAATATATCTGAGAGACATGAAAAATCCTTCATTTTCTCCCTCCTTCTCACCAAGAGTAAAAGTCTTATGATTTTGAACTTTTGGCAATTATCTACTACAATTTATGACAATTTAGGCCCCCATCACAAGTGAGCAAAACCAAAACGTAGCTAAATTTTCTGATATTTGTTTAAGATTGCAAACGATAATAAGTCGTGGTGGCTGAACCAGAGATTTACTTATTGTTTTTTCTTTTAATTTTTATTTATTGATTTTAGAGAGAAAGAGGAAGGGGGAGGGAGAGAGAGAGAGCAAAACATCAGTTTGTTCTTCTACCTATCTATGCTGCATTCCTTGGTTGATTCTCGTATGTGCCCTGACCGGGAACTGCAACCCTAATGTATCTGGATAATGCTCTAACCCAGTTCTGTTGTAAGTCCATCTGGAATGAGCCTTTGCATGCTGTCAGCATAACCTGCAATCCGGACAACCCAGAAAAATCCATGTGGAGTTTTCATGGCTAGATAGAGAAGTAAATACTCACATTTCCCTTTTTGTTTTGTTGATATTGTGGGTTGGGCAGTCACTTTTCTTACTGGCATGCTATTACTTAAACAATTGCAAAGAAAAGTCTGCATTTTTTACAATATTCACTAACTAATTAGAGTCTTAGAGGGAATGTAAAATGTTAAAATGTGATATTAACTTTTATTTATTATGACCATATAGAATCCTGCTATTCTCCATTTTTAATTGTTGCAGACAATTCAACACTAATTGAAGACTGAAGAGACAAATAAATTGTAATAAATGAAATACTACATGGTTTAAAAGGGCATTCTCACTATGACCAATTCTGCACCATGAACATTTAGATTTATAATATAAGTGAATAAGAACGTTATTAAGATATATTAAAACTAAAATGCCATCAATTTTAAATGCATTAATTTAAATATGATGTCCTGAATTGAGAAAATATATTTGATTTTGCTTTTATTTACAATGCATCAGCCATAGAATTCCTTGCTATAGCAGTCTTCTTTTCCAGTAATCTGACAGTTCATATCATTAATGATTATACTAACAATTATTTTTGAATGTCCAACAGATATCTTGTAGTTTCCTTAATTCTATAAGACTATGGGGTGGTATTTTTTTAATATAATTTACAATTAATAAGCAAGCAGGATTAATTTATCTGTTTATCTCTTTACTGAATTTTCTGTAATAGAGCCCTGAAATAATATAGCAAAAAAATACCAGAAAGAAATGTAAACCAGAAATAACTTTGCAGAGGATAAATTATTCTTAGAGCATTAGCCTACTAGGTTTTACATGAACACTTGCAATACACTGCTTTCTCATTACTTCTCTCAGCTCTTCAATTTAAACCTTGATCTAAGGCACTAATGCATGAACTCACATCATGGAATTACCTTCTCTGACTACAATCCTCTGTCCTAATGCCTCTCTCACCCTGTTGTACTTGCTGATTCCATGCTGTAGCCAATGCTTTGATACATGGCTGTTATAAGAGTCCATCAGCTCTCTTCTGTCTTCATGTATCTCACTGTCTCTGGTTACCCATAACCAGGATCTGTCCTTCATGCTAGCGATGATGTTTACAGACTTTCTGACTGTCAGAAAATGGCCAACCAAAATGATAGACAGGATTAGCAGGGGCAAAATCGAGGAACAGGCATGTGGTAGGTGCTCAGGCTCACATGCCCAACACTGTGCAGAGCAGGGGAATCTGTCAGGACCAGACCTCAGAGTCTTGGTGAGAATCACAGACTCTTGGGCTGTGGACCTTTGAACTGCAAGAGCAGGGAAGCAACACCCCATTACTGGCATAATCAGGAGTGACGTGTTATCGGTGGGGAGTTCTCCCTTTTCCCATCTGCTGCTGAGCGATATGGGGTTCTTGCGATAGAAGATAGTTTTGTCCAGCCGGTGTGGCTCAGTGGTCGAGCATTGACCTATGAACCAGGAGGTCACAGCTCAATTCCCGGTGAGGGCACATGCCCAGGTTGCTGGCTCAATCCCCAGGGTGGGTTGTACAAGAGGCAGCTGATCCATTATTATCTCTCATCATTGATGTTTCTATCTCTCTCTCTATCCCTTCCTCTCTGAAGTCAATAAAAATATATTTATTTAAAAAGAAAAGGAGTTTTCTGAGACTCACATAAGAGAATGAGTGGGTTTTTTTTTTTTCCCCATGGAGTTAAATACCCTGAGTTTCCAAGGTCCCATTTCCCTCCGTCCCTTATAGAAGCAGAGTAGCTGTAACTTCAGCAGAGCTAGGATTAAAGAAAGCTGTTGCTAGAGTTTCTGTTTGATATTTACACATGAAAAGGAAAATGAAGATGGGGGGTCTTGCAACCTAGTTCAGTATCTGGTTAAAACTGTAGTCTTACTTCTCCACTCCGACTGACGTGGGCGGAGCTGCAGGGCCTAACCCCAGGTGCAGGGCCTAACCCCAGGGCCCCACCACAGCTGACTTGGGGGGAGCTGCGGAGAGCCTCGGGGCCCCACAGGAGGAGATAGAGAGGCCAGAGCCTCCCCACGGGTTCAGTTTAGGATTTGGATTGAGAATTCCCCTGGACTAGCAGATCTGCGAAATAAAGGTTAAACTTTCCTCCCTAGAGTGTTGGCTGATCGTTCTCCCGTGCATTCTCCCACAACACACAGTCCAATCCACTATCAGGCGAGGTTAGTCTATGTTCCCCGCTGTGACCCATGGGTCCATTGCTTGTGAGGTCCGCGTGGCCGTGGGCCATGTGGTTTCTAGGAACACAGCGAATGCAAGAGAGCCACAAGAGCCAAAGCAGCCAAGGGAGGCAAGAGAGAAAATGCTTTGTCTAGGGGCTCCTAGTGTGTATTCCCAACTTTTTGCAGGCTTGCAGGGGCCATGCCCTCTCGCCAGTGATTTACGTTTCAGGTTAAACTGACAGGCATCTGCCCTATGTCACTCCAACTTTACTGCACGTGTATCCATCTCCCCTTTGTTAGACTTCTCCCATCAGTGGTTTGCAGGGACTGGACGTGTGGTTGCCTGGAGAGTATGAAATTGCAGCTTCCTGGTGAAGCT
Source organism: Murina feae (assembly GCA_004026665.1). Classification (NCBI taxonomy): domain Eukaryota; kingdom Metazoa; phylum Chordata; class Mammalia; order Chiroptera; family Vespertilionidae; genus Murina; species Murina feae. The sequence continues at coordinate 54,198 of PVJC01004489.1, forward strand.
GCCCAGATGGGGGAGCTTATGATGTGTGGCCTCACTTGCACTCCTTTCCTGTTATTAATACCTAGCTAACTACAACGGTGTCAATAGTAAACAGTCTTATGATGTTTCAGTACTGAATCCGTCCTGAGCCTTGCAGTGTGAACCCTTCCCCAGCCAAAGCAGAAAAACAGCTACACAGTTGGACTTGGGTCAGGGGAGAAAGCACAGTGCATCAGCCTTCACAAGCAAGGAGACACCAGTCCCTTCACCAGTGGGAAAGGGAAGCGGGGGCCCAAGTCTAAAACAGGCTGGGCCTCACCTAGGAAAGGCTGGAATTTCTGTGATTGCTCCTCAAACCCTGTACCTAGTTAGCCAAGGGGCTTCAGGTACTGCTTTATCTGTCAAAGAGACTTTCTCAACCCTAAGGCATGCATGTGCAGTTAAACTAGAATGACCGCTGCGTGACCTTACCTTCATTATAATAATAAAAAACACCCCCTTGGGGGGAGATTGGACATGCTAATGAGACATGCGAACATGAAGAAGCAGGTAGGTCCCCTGCCAGTTGCCTGAGAATTCCCACCTCTAGATACTTAGACGTCATCTGTTCTGCCTCAACCCTTTTAACACTGTCTCCTGGCTTTTGTTCGTGTGCAGCAGCCATTTCTTTCTCCCTTTAGATTCTGTTGCCCTCTTACAAATAAGCTTTTTAAAAAACGTCTTGCCTAAGCACTATTTTGCGGTGAATTCTCCTGATTTCCATGTCAGGAGTTTCCCAGAATCCTGGATGCCGGTAACACTTCACGTGCAGTAACCTCAGTGTAACAGCTTTCACAGCCGATGAGGTACCAACCCCTTCCCAGGCACATTGTGGGGCTGGGATCCATGCCTTGCCATTGCCAAGGATCAGCTGCCGGGAGCACTGGGTTTCCATGCAATGATGTAGGAAGCCAGGGCCTTCTCTGCATGGCCAGGCCACAGGGGTTACGTCTTAAAAAGTTTAACCTTTACTTCTGAGGGATTAAAAAATCAAAATGAAATAAAAGTTCTAATAGTTTCTTTAAATAACCCAATTTCTATGTGCTCCGGATTCACATTTTTTCCAACCTGAGGTAGAGGGTAATACCTGCAGTCTCAGCCCTGCTCCCTCTCTGCTGAGCATTGCCGGGAAAGTCACTGAACTGTGTCCACTTATTCCAATAGCAGTTGGGTGCTTAGCTGCCCTTTTCAGCAGCAATTCTTATTTAATTTCTATGCTGTTTCCTACAACATCAATTACAAACCTCTCCTCTGTTTGCAGGCTCTCATTCTCAGGAAAAACTTTGCTGCTATAATTATAGAATCTTGAAAACTAACATCTTTAATGTTTCTAATCAAACATGTAAACATTTCTTCGTATTTATTTTTTTCTTTTTCCTGGTTTACTCTTTCTGCAGGGCACAACCTTTTCACCTTTCACTCTATAATTCTATTAGTTACCCATTAGATCTTTCATGACTTCAATTTCTTATTTATACATTTCCCCTCCTCCCATAAACATGTTCCAAAGAATCAAAATATCTAATCTAATAAAAGAGTAATATGCAAATTAACCCTCACTCCTTTACACCTAAGCCATGCCCTCCATCCAAGCCACACCCATTGGCCAATCAGAGCCACTGTATGCAAATTAACCCAGCCAAGATGGCGGCCAGTAGCCACGGAGCTGGAACAAGCAGGAGGCTTGCCCCAGCGATGCAGGAAGCTAAGGTTCCTGTCTGCCTAGGCCAGCTCAAGGCAACAAAGTTTCAATTATAGAAGATAAATAAACCCCAGAGACCTGCTTCCAGCCTTGGGCTCAAGGAAGTGCTGGGAGCCTGGGTTGTTAGGGGCAACCTGACCCGGGCTCCAGTTAAAGCAACAAAGTTTCAACTTTAGAAGTTAAATAAATTCCAGCCAGCCTTGCTGCAAACAGTCACCAGCCCCTCACCCGGACGGCCAGGCACGCTAGCAGGTGGACATTCCCTGAGGGGTCCCATACTGTGAGAGGGCACAGGCCAGGCTGAGGGACCCCCTCAAGTGCACAAATTTTTGTGCCCCAGGCCCCTAGTAATTTAATAAAATATGTTTGTCTTCCAGCTATCTTTGCTCCGTATCTTTCTTTTCAGTGCACACTTCTTAAAAGTCCATTTGCCTATTCACTCATCTCTTAATTTTTATTAATCAAGTTCCACCACCAAAACTTCTCTCTATGAAAGCTAAAATATCAGCAGTTACTGGTAAGGGTGAAATCTGTTAAGTGTTTTACAACTATCAGAGTTCATTCTTATTAAATGTCCTCAAATTTTCCATTCTCTGCCAGTCTGATTCCCCCTGGCTTATTAGCTGAACTTCTGATCAGAGAAATCCCTGCATCTTTAAATTTTTTATCCCTATCCTATCATATTTAGCCTGACCCATACTGAATAAAAGTATTGAAAGAAAACAAGTATATAAGCAAATTAAAGTGATGGAGCAAATGCATTCAATTTTAATAGCATAAAATTTACATCTACATGTCTGCCTTTAGTCTCCTCTCATATATTATATGTTTATTACGAGTCAGATGAATATGCCAAAATTCACATATTAAATGTATATTTAAACTATGTCTTTAAAAATAAGCTTTACCAACTGTGTATTTGTGTTAATTTTCATTAGGATTAATTCTTTACAGTGTTTTAGATGTTTTGTGAAATAATCTTTAAATGATTCTTCTCTAATACTGTGGCAGTTTTGCCTTCAGCAATGCATATGTTATATATGACATGCATATTTAATGTAAATATCACACACATAAATGAAAAAGTATGATTGGACAATTTACCACTTACCTTCAGTGGTGAAGGTTAAGGACATTTATTTCTTAAAATAAATTACTTGGGTTAAATATAGACATAGCTTCTCATTGCTAAACCAAAAGTAATAGTAAAAGAGGAAACTCCTAGAAAATGAAAGCATACAATGGAAGGAATAGAGAAAATAACAGCCTTGTTTATCTACATTACCAAAAGATGTATTTCAATATTCCCTTTGCCAAATAGGAGAAGGAAGTAGTCAGGGAGAATTTTTCTTCTCAGTCTCTAAAGATAGAAAGAGAAATTCTGTCTAAGAATACATAAATTGTAAATGACATTTAACAGATATCACATGTGAAAGTGCCTTCAGTGCACTATTTCCAATTTGCTTAGACAACCTGAAAGTAAGACATCAAGATAAGTGCCCATAACTTGCCCCAGAATGGCCAAGCTTTAAAGAGAAACAGTATTTTCTGATTTAACTTATTACTATTGATTCGCAAGGGAGAAGTTGCATTCAAATCTGTATTTTCAAAATAACACATCATACACTAAAAACATCAAAAACATATCAAAGCAGTGCTTAAACAACAAAAAAAGAAAAATGAGAATAAAACTACCATAATTGACATGCAAACATCCACTCCAGCTCATACTGGCAGCTTAAAATATTAATAATTTGTTTCTTTTAATATACACTTGTTAAAAATCCAATTAAAGTCAATTGTGGAAGAAAAAGAGCCTCCAAATATTTATTTTTATACTATATTCAAGCTTCTTTTGTGCCTAATTCCTGTTGTAACCTCATTTAAACAGCTCAAATGCAAGCATATCACACAAGCATAATTACTGGTTTATCTCATTCAATCTTGCTTCTTATGCCCCGTCTCAGTGCAGCTGGCACTGAACCATAGTTATTCACCAGGAAAACTACCCGCTGGAGGGACGCTCCCCTGCATGGCACAGGGACGGTTTTCATAGAGCCCCTATTTTGCACAGTTACACAAGCATTGCTAAGCAGAGGAGGTCTGGGTTATTTATTCCTCATTGCTTTACATCTCTTCTCCCAAACCTGGAAGTATACCAGATCCTGTTTAGTCTTTACACTGTGAAGTCTGTTGAAATTTGGGACAGTCTTTGAATAATTCGCTGTATAAAGCTAAAAACCTTGACTACTAGCTATCTAGAATTTTTTAGTTCTAGTTCTAAACAGATTATTTTTTACCTACTTACAGACTGAACTTTCTGGACACATTTTTTGCAAAATGTTCATATCTAATCTAATAAAAGAGAAACATGCAAATTGATTGCAGCTCTGCTATGCCCCCAAGCCATGCCCATCAGCCAATCAGAGCAGAGCGATTATATGCAAATTAACCCAACAAAGATGGCAGCTGGAAACCACAGAGCTGGAGCAAGCAGGAGGCTTGGTTACCCTGGCAATGGAGGAAGCCAAGCTTCCCGCCTGCCCTGGCTGGCTATAGCCTTCGCTCAAGGCAACAAAGCTTCAATTATAGAAGATAAATAAATCTCAGATACCTGCTTCCAGCTGTAGCCTTCGCTCAAGGCAACAAAGCTTCAATTATAGAAGATAAATAAATCTCAGATACCTGCTTCCAGCCAGCCTTGCTGGGAGCTTGGGTAGCTGAGGGCCATGGACAGCCTGCTAACAGCCATCAGCCCCTCACCCAGGCTGGCCAGGCACTCCAGCGAGGACCCCCACCCTGAAGGAGGACCCTTCAGGGCAAATCAGCCAGCCCCCACCCATGCACTAGGCCTCTATTCTATACAATAAAAGGGTAATATGCAAATCGACCCTAATAGCAGATGAGCTGGATGATTTTGCCTCAGAGTCTCTCACAAGGTTGCTATCAAGATTTTGGCCAAGACTATAGTTATCTCAAATTTTCACTAAAAGAGGAACTCCTGCCCTAACAGGTTTGGCTCAGTGGATAGTGCATCAGCCTGCAGACTGAAAAGTCCCAGGTTCTATTCCAGTCAAGGCCATTTACCTTGGTTGAGGACACATCTCCAGTGGGGGCTGTGCAGGAGGCAACTGATCAATGTTTCTCTCTCATTGATGTTTCTGACTATCTCTCTCCCTTCCTCTCTGTAAAAAATCAATAAAATATATTTTTTAAAAAAGAGGATCTCCTAAATTCACTCACATGGCAACTGACAGGCCACAAAAGAGCTGCTTTCAAACTCATTCTCATAATTTCACTGACCAGATCTACTTTCAAGCTCATTCATGTGGGCCACTTCACAGGCTGCCTTATGACATAGCAGCTGACTTCCCCCAGAGCTGGCAGAGAGTGCTCCCAAGACAAAAGCAACAGTCTTTTTTATAACCTAATCTTGGAAGTGGCATCCTATTACTTCTGACATATTTTGTTCATTAGAAGTCAATAAATAATCTCACTCCACTCTCAAGAGAAGAGTAGTACATAGAAGTATTAATACCACAAGGCAAGCATTATTGAGGGCTGTCTTAGGTGCTGTCTACCAAAATGGAATATACCAAAACCTACACCAATGGAGGAACTTTAATGGGAAGACTAGAAGTCAAATCCATTTAATTTCAGATCAAGAATGATACAAAGATGCTTACTGTCTTCATGTACAACATTTCTAATCATCAATATACTCTGTTGGTCTAGACAACATAATAAGAAAATAAAAAGTAATGAGGTGTAAGAATTGGAAGAGAAGACAGACTTTCAAGACATGAATAGATACTTAAAAATCAATAACTAAAAAGTTAGCAAATTTACCAACTAGAACTTCAACCTATAAAATTAAAAGCATTTATTTAAATCAAGAACCCAATAAAATATTACTTAAAAATATGATACTATTCCTAAGAGCAGCATGAATGATAAAATGACTAAGAATTAATCAAAACAAAAATATAAATTTCCTCTTTAGAGGAAATAATAACATTATAATAAATGACTGTATTTATTAGTTTTGGTGACTTAATCAACAGATATTTATTTCTCACAGTTCTGAGGCTGAGAAGACCAATGTCCTGGCAAGTTTGGTTCCTAGTGCTGCCTTCTTCCTGGCTAGAAATGTGTATATTCTTGCTATATTTTCACATGGCACAGAGAAAGCTCTGGTCTGTACTTCCATCATAGGGACTCTCCAACCTCCAAAGACCATCATATGAGGGATTAGGACCTCAACATATGAATTTAGACAGGGGACAAGAACATTCAGTCTATAACAAGGACATTGAAGCTTATCAGAATAAAGGAAAATATTTTCAAAGTCTCAAAAGGGATTATTACATATTATTAAAAGATCAATTGTAATTCCAGTTGAATATTTTTGAGTAACTTAAAAAACTTACTCTAAAACTTCATCTACAATAATAAAAGCATAATATGCTAGTTAGTCCAGACAGCTGAATGACCTTCCAGAGATCCTTTTGGATGACCTTCCAGATGAAGCCAGGGTTTCGAGGGCTGAGCCCTTTGCGCCAATTTTGTGCATCGGGCTTCTAATGGATATATAAAAGTCTATTGAAACTAAGTTGACCTTATGAATGAGTAAGAATAAATTACATGTCCTCCCAGATATTTATTCATATAATAAATCCAAAGCATGAAAGCAAATGTTATTGACACAATATTGACAAAACAATTTAAAAAATCACAAAAAATAGACCCTAGCATATATGGGAACATTTTAAACCCATAAATAGTCAAAGAATGGGTTCTTTAAATGTTAGACAAATCTTATATTCTTGAGATAAATACTACTTGATGATAACATATTAGTCTTTTTTTGTATAATTGGGTTCAAATTGGGTTCTTAAGAAATATTGGTCTGTAGTTTTCTTTTATTGAAATATCTTCGTGCATTTTTAGTATCAGGATAATGCTGATTTCATAGGATGAGTACAGAAGTTTTCTCTCCCTTTCCATTTTCTGAAGGAATTTATGGATAATTAACCTTATTTTTTTCAGGGCCTGCAGTTTTCTTCACAAGAACATATTTAACTACGAATTCAATGTCTTTTATAGAAATAGGACTAATTATTCAATTCTTTTTTAATGGGTTTCTTTCAAGATTTTTTTCTATTTTATCTACCTGGTCAAATTTAATAGCAGAAAGGTATTCATAAATTTTCTAATTATCTTTATTATCTGTTAGAGATGTCATTTCTCTCATTCCTGATGTTGTTAATGTGTTCTTTTTTAGGTTCATTCTGTTAATTCGGAAGTTTAGCAATTTTATTGATACCAAAATACCAGATTTTATTATTATCAATTTTCTTTATTGTTCTCTGTCTTTTGGTTCATTGACTTTCACTCTGATATTTATTATTTTCTTTCTTCTCCTTACATAGTATTTAATTTTCTCTTCTTTTGCTAGTGACTTAAATTTGAAGCATAGGTAATTAATTTGAGACCTTTCCTGATTGTTTTCTAATACAGGCATTTGGTGCTATAAATTTCCTCCTAAGTAATACATTAGCAACATCTCATAAATTTTGATATGTTTTCATTTCATTCATCTAAAAATATGTCTAATTTCTCTTTTTATTTCTTCTTTGATATGTGGATTATTTAGAAGTTTGTTCTTTAGTTTCCAAATGTGCAGCTATTTTCGGGATATCCTTCTTTTTATTGGTTTCTTAATTAATTCTATGGTAGCAAGAGAATATATGGTTTATGGCTTAAATCCTTACATATTGATTGAATCTTTCTTTAAGGTTAAGAATACAGCATATCTTTATAAATGTTAATGTACTCATGAAACAAAGGCATACTTTGCTGCTGTTGCACAGTATGTTCTACAAATACCAGTTGCCTTAAAGTTGGCTGAGTTGTTGAAATCTTCTATACCTTGATTGACTTTCTGTTTACTTCTTTCATAAGTTATTGAGAGAGAGAGAGAAAAAGAGGAGAGAGGGAGAGAGAGATGTTGAAATATCCAACTCTAATTGTCAATTTATCTATTTCTCTAAGCAATCCTCTCAGTGTATGTTTATGTATTTTGGAGTTCTGCTATTTGATGCATGCACATTTAAGATTATGTCCTCTTAATAAATTGATCCTTTTATTATTATGAAATGATTTATTTCATCTAGATCTAGGAACATTTTTGGCTTTAAAATTTAGTTTGTCTGATAATAATATAGCCTTCCTGGTTTTTTAAAGATAAATGTTTGTATAGTAGATCACCTTTCATCCTTTTCTTTTTAACCTATTTGTGTACTTTTACTTAAAATCCATTTCTGATAGGCACCAGAGAATTCTTGCATCTTGGTCTAATCTGACAATCTTTGTGTCTTTTAATTTATATATTTATATCATTTACATTTAATTTAATATATTAATATGATAAAATTTAAGACAAATAACTTTCAGATTTTTTTGCCTCCTTTCTCATCTTTTTGATGTCTTGTCAAGAGTGGATATAGCCCTAACCAGTTTGGCTCAGTGGCTAGAGCGTTAGCCTGCGGACTGAAGGGTCCCAGGTTCAATTTCAGTCAAGGGCATATACCTTGGTTGTGGGCACATCCCCAGAATGGGGTATGCAGGAGGCAGCTGATGGATGTTTCTCTCTTGTTGATGTTTCTAACTCTCTATCCCTCTCCCTTCCTCTCTGTAAAAAATCAATAAAACATATTTTAAAAAAGAGTGGATATAATAACTTGAAATGGATGTATTATAAAAGAAGTGAACATTAAGTGAGATTTACTTAAGTATCAAAGTGGTGAAGTTCAGGGGAGGGGTCTAGGACAAACACAATAATCTGAGCGTTATCTGAATATCCTCAATATTTAAAGCCTTGAGTCTATATGTGATTACTTGGGATGGAAGAATATAGAGTAAAAGATAAGAACATCAAAGAAAAGTCCTAGAGTACTCAAAAATTTAGAAGGGAAATAAGAAGGTTAAGGAGGAACCTGCAAATGATACAGGTACAAAATCATAAGAGAAGTTGGAGGAGAAACAGATTAATGTGTTACCTTCAAAGCCAAGTAGAGAAAGGCTTTAAAACAGAGAGTGAAATCAATTGTTTAACATGCTATTTTAGATAGGTTAATAAGGATAAAGACTAAAATGTGACTACTAGATTAAGTAATGTTGATGCCTTTGACAACTTCAATAAGAGCAGATTTTGTTCAATGGAGAGGACAAAGCAGTATATAAGTACATTCAAAAGAGAATGGGAGGGAAAATATTGGTGACAGTGACATAGGTAATTTTTTCAGATACTTATCTTGTAAAGGGGCTTATTTAAGAGCAACTAAATAATAGCTGATTTGTTGCATAATAGAAATAATGCAGTAGAGAGAAAAATTATCAGAAAATAGAGGAGAATGTTTCATTGTTCTACTCATTTCATGATGACAGCATAATACAAACCCCAAACTTGTAAAGATATTATGAAAAACGTTATAGAATACCCTGCATGAGTATAGACTAAATCTCATAAGGAGAGGTGAGGAAATGGTGGAAAGGGACAATTAGTGGGGAATTTACAATTTAAAGACAAATGCCTTTTGTAAAAATCTAATATATACAATAAAAGCTAAGAATTGTATTAAGCAAGGCAATTTATAAACAGCAGATATCATCTTTTTTTTTTTTT
>PVJC01004490.1:0-63704 GCA_004026665.1 Murina feae
ATCATAAATACTTTTAGCTAAAGATGTCTTACAACATCTATAACTTCTGCCTTCTTGACATTTGTATTCCTTTATCCCTTTCCAGAGCTTTCATTATTTCTTATCTGGATGTCATGATGATTTCCTGACTGAAGTTCTTCCCCTTTTCAAAGTACCCACTCTGAAGTTGACCTTCACAAAGCATAACTATTTAAATTTTCCATAAATGTCAATGACTCTTTATTACCCACAGGATATATTCCAGCCTCTTTAGGATAGTCTTTAATGCCCTGTAAACATTTGACCCAAACTACTCTATAATACTAACCATGCATTTTGTCCACACCTTGCTTCTAACACACAATTTAATTTAACCAGTCTGTTCTTTCATGCCCAAATATGCCTTTCCATCCTTGTTTAAAATCTTTAAATTTTTTAAAAAAGAATTCCATCTCTGACCCGTCTCTCCTCTTCATTAGATCTTCTCTGCTTCCAGTTCGCAGCTCCTTGTGATCACTTTCCCTTAGAATCCCTGGAGGATCTATAATTACACTCACTGCTGACGTGACGTGTTTCACACCTTACCTTCCACTGCCACGTATCTCTAAGATCCTGAATTATGGTGGTCCAACTAGCCGGTAAACACCTGCTTTGGGGATTCTGCTTCATAGCATTTTTTAAAAACTTCAGCCCTCAGCATAATTTTGTTCACTTATTAGGGTCCCAAGAAAATGCTTTTCTTCCCCCACTCCCTTACATCTCACGATTCAGTAAGACATTCACAGAGACATCATTACAAACGCATGGCCCACTGGTGGCAAGGAAATGATTTCACCTTTGGATGCGCTGACAGGTGGTCAGCTCTCTGGACCAGCCGCATCTGTTTCCCACTGATAGTCAAGGATGCCATTTCTTAGGCCTGCCTGAGCTGTAGGCATGTGGAAGAAGAGGTACCAGCTTGAGACTCCATGTGCTGAGTCACTGCTTACGTGTTTCAGTGAGCAACAGGGCCCAGCAGGGGGATTTTGCTCCCAACTGAAAGGTTGACAGCAAAAGAAATCCTCCATGCTTGTGCATGCAATGCAGGCCAGTGACGCCTCGGTCTAGGTATTTATTTTCCCCTTGGAAGCCACTGTGGTTAGATTGAATAATGTAGGAGCATCTCTGTGGTCTCCATACTGATAGGAAAGTATGCTGCTATCTGTGTTCTGTAACAGAAAATAAGAAAAGAGTGGGGGGCAGACATAAATAAAGACACTGGATTTCTTAAATGTTTGGTTGGTTTAGTTTTAGACTTTTGCAAGGATTACATAATTTTATTATGGTGCTGAGACACTGTATATGTAGAAATGTACAGTGGGGATGGAAAAGATTAAGTGGGAAAAGTGTTTCCTATATTTCTTTAAAAAAAACTTGTTAATACAAATACAGAAGTATGAGGCATATTTTACAGAGAACTGGATTCAGAGCCCAGAGATATATGCTCTAGAATGAAGAGTAAATCAAGTTCTGACTTGAACTTACTGGGAAGCCTTGGAGAGACCATTGACCTTCCCTGAACCTCAGTTTTAAAACAGACATAATATTAACCTCCTTGACAAACACATAACCTCCATGACAAATACATACAGTATTCGATAGGATAGTCTGTGGACTATTAAATATAATGGGAAAATAAAAGGGTTGCATAAGCTTAAAAGTTAGTAAGGAAAGGCTTTTTAGAATCAACAATGTTTAGGAAGAATTTCTGAAGATGCAAATGAAGAGATGGAAGAAAAACATTTTAAACTGTAATGTATATCAAAAATTATCCTGAAATGGTATGTTTCGCCAAGGTTATGGTGGTGAAGATTAGGTATCAGAAAAAAAAATTAACTTATGTTTCTTTCTTTGGGTTTAGTTTAGTGTTCTGTGCTAAGGATATGCTGATGATGAATTAAGCATCCTTAGGCCTCAAGGAATTTATGAAGAAATGGAAATCATTGCACTAAATGAGACAGTTGATCTAAATTTGACCTGAGGGTTGAAAACTTGAGGGTGCGCACATTTTAACTTCCATTTTTTCCCTACCTGTAATCAGATATCTCTATTTCCTTTTTAAAAATATACTTTTATTGATTTCAGAGAGAAGAGAGAAGGAGGGAGAGATAGAAACAGCAATGATGAGAGATAATCATTGATCAGCTGCCTCCTGCATGCCTTCCACTGGGGATCAAGCCAGAAACCCCGGTATGTGCCCTTGACCAGCGTCAAACCTGGGCCCCCCAGTCCACAGGCCGATGTTCTATACACTGAACCAAATAGGCTAGGGCTTTACTTCCTTTTTGACATCACTTAGCATTTACTTAAATTCCAGCTGTGTTTTTCTCACTCTCTTTTCTTCTTTTTTTCCATGGGTCTCTCTACAAAAATTGTCTAGTCACTGTGAATTATTCTGATCGATAAGTGAACATTATAGGAAACCTTCAGAACCTGAAATGTGAAACATAGTTTTCAAAGTTATAAAATATCTAATGATTATTTATTATTGTTAGACTTGGATCATGCCAAAAAAGTGAATTGTGGCATTATGAGGTAGACGGGGAAAGATCAAGATCTAAAATAAATGTGTCCCAGAAGTAAAGGAGACTCTTCCAAGATAGGATGTTCTATAGTCAGCATCTGCAAGGTCTGTTAGCGGCCACAGGCATCTCCAAACAGGTCAGAGAGGCACCATAATGGACAGTCTGACAGAGTTCTCTCAGCAGGCTGGTAGAGTGGCTATAGCCTGGTCTATCATTAGGAAGCTCCATTAGACAAGACAAGGCCCAACAGCTTCAAGGACCGATATGCCAAGCAGGTGATCTGGCCTCAAGCCAGGAGACGAGGTAGAGTGAATTATTTGTCACTCAGGTTCATCTCATTCTAAACCTTTGCTTACACTATTTTCTCTACCTGCCACACTGTTGCTCACCTCGCATGACTGCCCTCCCTAGCTCATTGTCCAAGGAACCTCTCAGAGCATACGCTAGACTGTGCCAATTCTGTGTTAATTCTCTGATTTATAATCACTATGTTTTGGTTATATGCCATTGTCTCTTCTGTGGCCTCCTGGCATCTTTTAAACATGCCACTTTATATTGTCTTTTTTACTAGACTGTGTTTTCCTCCTCTACATCTCAGGACCTAGCTCTGTATCTAGCACCTAATGTTACTCAGTGTTTGAAGAATAAATTGCGATTAATAGGTGGATAGGTGGATGGATGGATGGATGGATGGATGGATGGATGGATGGATAAAGGCCTGTCTAAAAGAACTGGAAAATAAAGTTGGACATAAGGACAAAATTAGAATTGGGATTTAAAGTGAAGTTCAACAATTATCAAGACTGTTGTTATTATGAATTTCAAAATGTGGAAGGGTCTCAGTAATTTACTGTTCCCAGGTCAGGACTGGTCTAAAGGCACAGCCAAAAACAAGTTAAGTGAGTATTCAAGGTTTCAGAGCTGGTAGGTGGTAGAGAATTATTCACATACAGGTCATTCTGAATCTACATATCCATGCTTTCCGTTTACCATGCCTTTAACTTCTCCCAGACAGATGCAGTATAGCACATCCATAACTATTAAGATCCCATATCTTAAGTTATACATCTTTGTAATAGATGATGCCAAGAAAAAATCATTTTAAAGAATATTCGTATTTGAAAATATTACATAAGCATAATATTAAAAATAAACTAAGCAATCATAATGCCCTGGAGTAAATGAATGAGCAAATCAATGGAGAACATCCAGACAATGGAATATTATTCAGTGGCGAAATGGTGATAAGAGGTTTGGTCAAATTAATATAGTAGGACAGATAGGAGCCAAATTTCTTACTATTGGAGAAGAGGTTGTAATTATGGAAATGGAGAAAACATGTATGAATTCTAGTTATTAGGTGGGAGGCATCAGTGCAAATTAATGGAGATGTATGTGTGTGTGTAAGAGAGAGAGAAAGAGAGAGAGAGAGAGAGAGAGAGAGAGAGAGAGAGAGAGAGAGAGAGAATTCCCCATTCTGTTCAATGAAATGGACTGAGAAAAGTAATGCAGTAGCATTGAGAACAGCTAGTGCCAGTAACTTCTCTTCTAATTACTATTCTTCGGCAGAAAGAACCAGGGATCTTTGTAAAAATGGCTGATTCTAGGACTGGGGCAAGAGAAGTATAAAAGAGACTGGACCATCTGCCACTAAGAGATGTGCTCAGAGAATGATGGGGCCAGATCAAAAAGACAGATGCGAGCTCCAGTGACATACCACTGGGCAATCTGGGGCAATTTGAGAATCAAAATATTTGATAGGAAAGGATTATAATCTCTTAAATAAAGTAGATAACCATGAGTCCATAGTAATATAAATTGACTAGAAGCCTGGTGCACAAAATTGTGGATGAGTAGGGTCCCTCCATCTGGCTGGTGATTGGGACCAATCAGGGCCATCTTGTCCAGTCCCAACCAGGGCCAAATGGGGTCAGTGGTCGGGGAGAGACCACGGGAGGAGCCAGGGAGGGTGCCAGAGTGTGTCCAGCCCCGTCTTGCCCAGTCCCAATTGGCTGGACCCAGGCAGCAAGCTAATCTACTGGTCGGAGCATCTGCCCCCTAGTGGTCAGTGCACATCATAGAGACCAGTGAGTCAACTGCTCAGACACTGAACATGTTAGGCATATATATATGATTTAATAGAAAGTTTGCTGTGAGATAAGATATTACCATAGTTTCAAATAACCTCACCTCAAAATACTTCTTATTTAACAAAGAGAAAATAATACCTTCATAGTGAAGAAATATGGAAGATACTCTAATTACAGAGTCAATGTGAATATCATCATTAATGGTACAGATTGCACAGATGTGCTAACTGATGGGAGGCAGCAAGAATATATCACTCTGTGATAGTCCCATCAATGATGCATAACTTGATGTTAACACAAGGAAACTTCAGATGTCCTCTCATTGTGGAATCTGCCCTAGAGTCTTCAATGTTGTTGAACTCACAAATGTCAAAGCTAGCATAACTATTTCTAACACAAATAGAGTAAAGAGACATGAAAATTACTGCAATGTGTGATTCTGAACTGGATATTTTTACTCTAAAGGACATTATTAGGTCAATTAAAAATTAAATGAAGTCTCAGTATGAAATGCCTTTGTATAGGTGTTAATTCTCTGATTTTAATGGCTGTGTTTTGGCTATGTAGGACAATTTTCTTGTAGGAAATACATACTAACATTCACAATTGATGTAGCATCAGTTTGACAACTCATTTTGAAATGGTTTAGGAAAAAATTATTTGTACTAAACTTTGAAATTCTATAAGTTTTAAATTAATTATTTTTATATAAAAAAACAATTTTCCTTCCATCTCAAAACCCAGACACATTTAAAACTGTGACAGGTGTGAGGAAGTTTAAGAGCCATTTCACTGGCTGTGGTCTCCATTTGTAAAAGTTTTCATTTTGATTTGGAACTTCCCATTAGTATCTGTTATCTTAGGATCTTGAAAGAAATTACATTTAATCATGCCTTTACACTCTAATAGTTAATTTAAAACTTAATAAAACCAAACAGAAATGAAAATCATTGAACATTTTAAAAGGTTTTTTTAGGTTCAATCTTGTTGGGTTTGCACTTGGCAACTGTATATTCAATTGTGAATTAATAGAACAAAGTAAAGACTATAAAAAATACTGGGACTATAGCAGTGACTGAGTAAACTTAATTGACAATGGTCTCAAAATTTTATGGTAGTTTTCAACTCTACTAACAGCCACCCTTAAATATATAGACTTGTGTAACTTTGTCATTAAACTTTTCCAGGGTTTTACACATATATAATCAAACTAGAGGTCCATTGCACGAAATTCATGCATGCAGTCACGGTGGGAGGTTGGGGGTGGTGTCCCTCAGCCCAACCTGCACCCTTTCCAATCTGGGACCCCTTGAGGGATATCTGACTTCCCGTTTAGGCCCAATCCCACTGTGGTATTAGGCCTAAACGGGCAGTTGGACATCCCTTTCACAATCCAGGACTGCTGGCTCCCAACCTCTCACCTGCCAATTGCCCCTAACCACTCCCCTGCCAGCCTGATTGCACCTAACTTCCCTCCCCCTGCGAGGATGGTCCCCCCCAACTGTCCTCCCCAGAAGGCCTGGTCCCCCACAACTGCCCGCCCCTGCAGGCCTGAGTCCCCCCAAACTGCCCTCCTTTGCTGGCCATCTTGTGGTGGCCATATTTGACCACATGGAGGCAGCCATCTTGTGATGGTCAATTTGCATATTACTCTTTTATTAGATAGGATTGAAATGAAACACTATTTCTAGAAAAATCAAACTCCATCTTTCCTAGTAGTAATTACATTTTACCCACTTGAGTAGCAAAACCAAAGGGAAACTGTTCCACTTGCTTTTGGCTATTTTTCTGTTCCAGAACCTCAACTCATGTGGTCATATAATGAAAGCATGCTTAGTACAACACAATATCTCCTTTCTGCTTTTCTCCTAAGTATATGTCCGTTATGTTATTTTATACTAAAAATATACATGTGATTAAATTAAAAAACAGACTTTCCCACTGACTTTTGCTGCTGAGTGGTAAAAATTGCAAGTCTTAGAATATAATGTCAAGCTCTGTCAAATCAATGGCTTAGCCTCTATCCCTCCAAATATAAGGGAAATCCTATCTCATAAAAGAGTAATATGCAAATTGACCATCACAAGATGGCTTCCCCCATGAGGTCAAAGATGGCTGTCCCCATATGGTCAAAGATGGACTCCACAAGATGGCCAGTAAGGGAGGGCAGTTGGGAGGGACCCAGGCCTGCAGGGGAGGACAGTTGGGGGGGACCCAGTCTTGCAGAGGAGGGCAGTTTGGGGCAACTCAGGCCTGCAGAGGAGGAGAGTTGGGGGGGGGACCCAGGCCTGCAGAGGAGGGCAGTTGGGAGGGACCCAGGCCTGCAGGGGAGGGCAGTTGAGGGGGACCCAGGCCTGCAGGAGAGGGCAGTTGCGGGGGACCAGGTTGGCAGAGGAGGGCAGTTGGGGAGACCCAAGCCTACAGGGAGGACATTTGGGGGGGACCCTGGCCTGCAGGTGAGTATGATTGGAGGGGACCCAGGCCTGCAGGAGAAGACAGTTTGGGGGTCTCAGGCCTGCAGGGGAGGGCATTTGGGAGGGACCCAGGCCTGCAGGGGAGGACATTTGGGAGGGACCATCCTGGCAGGGGGAAGGCAGTTAGGGGCAATGAAGCTGGCACAGGAGCAGTTAGGTGTTGATCAGGCTGACAGGGGAGTGGTTAGGGGCAATCAGCACGCGAGAGGTCGGGAGCCAGCAGTCCTGGATTTTGAAAGGGATATCCGACTGCCCATTCTGTCTAAACTGGCAGTCAGACATCCCTCAAGGGGTCCCAGATTGGAAAGGGTGCATGTTGAGCTGAGGAACACCACCCCCACCCTGCACTCCCACTCCGAGCATGAACTTCATGCACCAGGCCTCTAGTAACAGAATAAAATAGGTAAGAGAACTACAAAGGAGTGACATTTCTAAGAGATGCCAAACATTTTATAAACTTCACAAATTCATAAATGTTAAATGAGCTTGGATAACTGAATCTTTGCCATTTTTATCAAATTCCCAAAAACAAACAAAGATTGTCTACTAATGGTCAGAAATCCCCAGTGAAAAATCTAAGGTTGTCATTGCCAGGGGAATAATTTAAAACTACAATGAGCTAACACTATATACCCACTGAATGCAATAAATCAAAGAAGCAACAAAAAACAAAATAGACGGTACTCATATTTAATTTAATGACCTTTCTGCAAGTTCTCACCTGCTAGGCTCTGCTCCCTATCACAGCAGAAAGATAATTTCTAGTAAGATTAAGAGACAATCACTTGTGAGAGGAAGTCATTCTGCCTTAATAGGCAAAGACTTGATTCTTTGTCTGTCTCTCTCTCTGTGTTATTTGATATCAAATAGAACAGTTGGACTGCTGATTTAGGGTCTCCTCAGGATTCTGCCACTGTTTTTCTTTTCCTGATAATAAGGGTTTGGGTAGATATGCCATTTAGAGTTATGGTCAGTGATTAAGATGGATAATGAGTATTCCAAATAAGAGTGAGTTTAATCAAGACATGCATTTACTTTTTCTCTCACATAAAATTCAAGAAGTATGAAATCCAAGGTTGGAATGGTGTCACTGTTCAACAACTTCCTCAGTGGTCAGGCTCTTCCAGTCTATTGTGTGGCATTCCTATGGTGTGACCTTGTGGTCCAATATGGCAGCTTGAACTCCTGGAATCATGCCTTCATTTTGCCTAGCAGCATAAAGGCAGAGAACAGAGAAGAAGGAGCAGTGGGCCAGCATGGTCATCTTTTCAGCTATGTGTATGACCATAGCCTGGACACACAAGTAGGGGCTGTACAACTAGGGGAGAAGTTGGGGGATAACAGTCAGCTATTTGGGAAACAACTAGAAGTTACTGCTTAAAGGCAACAGGTGTCTAGTGTTCTTGGCTAGTATGCTGATCTCAAGTTAATGTTGCCTGATTTTTGGGGGATATGAGGAATGAATCATTTTAATAAATGCAAACCTTGAATTCCAAACCAGGCATCTTCCAATGAGACCAGTGTTGGGGATGATATTTTGATTCACTTTCCTGGACTGTCCTTGTGCATTCAACTGCTGCCTCCAGAAACCAGATTGAAGAAATGGTGCTTAAAATAGCAGGATATAGGCATAACTGGGTCCAAAGTAATAATCTCATTAGAACAACCATAAAACCTATACTCAATTTCTAGTATGTGCTACACAGCTGGAGACCCAACTGATCACTAAATCAGGGTTCAATGTTTGGGCTTTCAGGTTTTCATTTAGGCTCATAAGACTTCTATATATTCAACATCAATCAGCTGATAAACTATAAATACAAAATGTTGCTCTAGATTTCAGAATTTTCTTTTGAATAAAAGGATGATTAGTCTTGTTAGAAAAATGTATATTTTTTGTATATGAAAATAATAGAATACATAGGTTCAAAGTGGTCCTTGCCAAAGAAGTAGACACTTGAAAATTATATAAACAAATATGACTTTCAGCTGAGACATCCAGAAGGAAACAGCCTGAGAGTTCCGTTGCCCTGAAATCTTGTGTGGTTTGGACATACAGAATGGGCAGTGAAGTCTCACAGTTGTCTTCCTGCTTGAAATGTGTCATGTTCTGAAATCTTTCTGGTGTAGTCTAGCACAGATGGGAAATTATGGAAACCGAGAATAGCATAAAAGACATCACAGTGCCCAAACTAATATATTATGATATTGGCAGAAGAGTTTATGCATTATTTTATTGTTTATTTCAATCTAGTTAAATTTAATTGTATTTCACAAATTCTATTCCTCCTCTCCCACTTCTTTATTTGGGAAAACTATCAAAATTTTAAACCCGTAGCTTTTACCATCTGATGAAACCTTA
Source organism: Murina feae (assembly GCA_004026665.1). NCBI lineage: Eukaryota > Metazoa > Chordata > Mammalia > Chiroptera > Vespertilionidae > Murina > Murina feae. The sequence continues at coordinate 9,470 of PVJC01004490.1, forward strand.
GAGGCTTTCAAGCCCTAATTATTCATTTTATAAGTGCTCTTTGCCTTGAATTTTGTAAATGGAATTAACTTGCTATCCTAATCTCAAGATAGCAAGTTTATAAAGGAAGCAGTTGGCTAACGCTTGGAATTTCAGGTTTCTCCATATTAATCATATATAAGATTGAAAGAATGATCTAAATAAGGCCCAATGTATTCATGAGAAAGTTTCAGATATGGTTCAAATCAGCTTATGTCTGATTTTAACTGCTTTGCTTCCTATTCTCCCTGTCTTGTGGTTAATGCAATTCTATGTCCTTCCCCTACCATTCCATTTTTAAACATATTTTTATTAATTTTATAAATGAAGGGAGTGGGAGAGAGAGAGCTAGGAACATCAATGATGAAGGAGAATCATTGACTAGCTGCCTCCTGCATGCCCCACCTCGGGTTTGAGCTGGTAACCTGGGCATGTGCCCCTACCAGGAATCAAACCATGACCTCCTGGCTCATATTGATACTCAATAACTGAGCCACACTGGCCAGGCTTACTATTCAATTTTGAAGGACCTTTAATCAGTCAGTTTAGCTTTCAAAATATTGTGCCCAGGACTGAACACAGTGTCCTGGGCCTGGTTAGACCTAAAAAAGAAAAGACTGTCCCTGTGCTTGCTTCCTTTTCCTCCAATCATTATATTGCATGAGCCATCTCAACGCATCTCCAATGAATGAACAATTCTGCACAGACTCAAATCTGCTTGAAATGACCTCTTGTGTGTGGTATGATTCCCAAGGCCCAGAGTGACAGTGCTTAGAGGATTTTAAAATGGATTTTTAATCTAAAAGAGCTTGGGGAATGTCATAGAGGTCATATTTGTTGGGGAAGAGTGTTTCCTGGCTGGTCTGTTTTTCATGTTTTATGGATTTGTTTCAGCAGCAAAAGAGGAGCTTGTCACCTTTGATCGAAAATTTAACAATATAAGACAAAACCTTCCAGAGTCATTCTCATGTTTAGTCTGGCCCAGAACTTGCTTATGAATTGATATGATCAGCGTTTGCAGCTTTGTCCTCCCAGATATCAACATAAAGTGATTAGGGCCGAAACTTCCAAAGGTACATCTTCCATTATCAACCCAGAGAGTGGTCACCATGACTGAAATTGTGCAAATCTTTCTAGAAACTAAGTGCATTTTCCTTTGCCTCTGTCTCCTCAGGGTAGGAGTTTGGTGCCTGCAGAGTTTTTTTTTTTTTTTTTTTTTTTTTTTTTTTTTTTTTTTTTTTTTTTTTTTTTTTTTTTTTTTTTTTTTTTTTTTTTTTTTTTTTTTTTTTAACATTGCTCTTTCTCTGATTTAACAAAAATCTACTTCTTTCACATTTCAACATGTTCCTCTGAGACCTTGAATTGGAGATTTGTTGAGCAAACCTGTGCTTAATCTTGTGTCCCTTTCCTGATATTTTCAAAAATTTGTTTTGATTGACTTTTAAAGAGAAAGAAACATTGATCAGCTGTCTCCTACGTGCCCCCTACTGGGGATTGAGCTTGAAACCTGGGCATGTGCCCTCATCTTGGTTTGAATCAGTGACCACTCTTTGTTTATTGGTTGATACTCAACCACTGTGCCACACCAGCAGGGCCCTTTCCTGATATTTTAGTTTTTAATTTTAGATTCTATTTCTTTTTGGTCCCTCTTTGTCATCCCAATTTCATTCTTTCTAAAGGGCACTGCATTAATTATAGGATCAAACACACCAGTTTTAATCCAGCCTGCATATATTCACTTACTTGCAGATTAAAGAAATCCCTGGTCATCAGTGGCCTTGTGCTGCACAAGCTCTGCAGGCCAGCAGGGGCAGGCATTTACTCCTAGTCTCTGCTTCCTGACTCAGGACCATGGAGAGCTCCCAATCTCTCTGAGCCTCCTGTCCAATTGGTTAAATGAAATTGATAGTCAGACTCACTTAAAGGCTTGACAACTTCCTCACCTATGACCAAATATTATCCGTGATATTAAAAAAGTTTCTTTATGGCAACAGGTCAAAGATAATTTGAAAAATAAAATTCTTTGACAGTGTTCTTCTTTGTTCTCTTGGTTATTTGCAACCTCTGGACTTGTGAATGAGTCAGATAGATCTGTTGTCTTGTTTTTTAATAAGCATACTCTGAGGTCATCACCTCTCATATGCTTTTTCCCCACCTCCATGCCTCACGCACACTTAATGTCCTCTCCTATGGGACATTGGTCGTCTTTCTCTGTATTATCATTTCTGGGGTGGAAATCATGTTTCAGAGTTTCAAAGGGGATGCATTTTGAAGGATCTTTTTCAACAATTCCTAATACCAGAGGTTCTGATATTCCAATGGGTATATGTCTACTCTCCCCTCCACTGCTCATTGGTCTCAGCAAAGAATTACTGCCTCTTAAAAACACAAAATACTAACATATCAGAAAGTATTAGAAAATCTGTGTCTTTTGAACTTTTCATCCACTGGGAGCTTATATTCTTTTTGTATATTGCTGTGATGAAATAAGAAATGGTTTTAAACGGTATGATTTGTAATCCCTTAGCTATTTTTAATGTTGATTATGAACTTGAGTCGTTGTTATAAATAGACCCTTTTATTCATGTAGAAGTTTAAAAAGACTTTCAGATGGTTGAGAAATAAAATGGCCTCATTTCTGTGTAAGCAGTAATGAATATGGACTCAGGTTTGGTTTAATCATAATTAGGGAGAGTTTCCTGAGGAATGTCTATTTCTGTATTTATTTGTACACTCTTGTTCTGGCCTTAACTAACACAAGATTTTAGACTTCATTTCTAGAAGGAAAGGATTGTTACATTACAAATAACCTTAGTTAACTTATTTTCACAAGCAATCGGGCTGAGCCTCCAAAGGCCTCACCGAGATCAAATAGCACTGAAACCAAGTCTCTTTCCTCCGGACTACTGGGCCTGAATTCTGTACCACTACCTTTCTGCCCTGGAGAAAGTGGCCTGGGGGGGGAACAGAGTAGCATTTTCACCTTGATGTCAGATAATACCCTGCTTTTAGGTTTCAGATAATACCCTCTAAAGGAAGGTAGAACAAGTCAGCAAAGAGTTATCTCTGTATTTCAGAAGCTTATAAAAAGTTTGGGGTCAAGTATAGTAATAAAAATGGATTAACATTTGGACACTTTCTTATGCAAACCTTTCCTGGTTTTGCAGCCCTTGCCTGCTGACAGTGACAGAAAAGATGGGTTTTGCTTTGTGGTGGTGTTGTTACAGCCAGCAAAAGGTCTTATGCCTCAAAAGTGCACAGACTAGATCTGCACTTGGCATTTTTCACTGCCAGCAAAACAGCAAATTGTGCTTGGGAGATGTCACTGAAAGAGAAAAGGTACAATGGGTTTCATTTTTTCCATCAAAATTTCTTGGAAATGAAAGACGGGTTCTCAGAGGCAGAAACTGTTTTGTACAGCTGTGAGGCTGCTTTGTATAAAGTCACACAAAGCATCTGGCTTGGTACTTTTTGGACGTGTGGTCATTTCTTTTGAAGCCTCTTTGCTTTTCAGTCATTGCGCCCTAACCCCAACCTACCTCATTCCACACTGAACAAGTTTACAGCAGAGTGGGGGGCAGAGTGAAAAAGGAGGGTGCACAGGCATGATAGAGAATGCAATTCCAGGGAACAGGGCAGGAAGAAAGCAGGATCAGAGGTAGTGACTGAGGAGGTCACACACGCCTCCAGTCAGAGCAGGCAGATGGGTGTCAACAGGCAGCAGCAGCACCCCAGCACCCTGTGGGGATGAGGCTGAGGGTAATCCAACTCATGTACTTTATGCTAGAGAACAGACAAGTCTAAGTGCCTGGTGCAAGCAGGGGTGGGTCTGTGTATGGAACAAAATTAAATGATGCAAAATCAAATGCTCACATCAATGGGACTTGTCACCTAGAACACAAGGTGCTCTTTCCATTAGATTGTTTTTATACATTTAAATGTCATTTCATGCGTAAGAAAATGACTTTGCTAAAGGGTTTTTAAATATTTTCTTTAGTAGGTTGCATGAAGTGTGTTGTATTACACAATGGGATGGACAATTGTTTATAATTATTATGTAGGCACAATTGAATGGGAACAAACAAAAACTTATTAAAAATACACATGATGCAATTTTTATGTAAAGGAATAATACCATGTCTTTTTTGGATTACTTCACAATTATAATATCTGGGTAATTAGAGGGATTTATTTTGAAATGAGAATAGAATACTAAAGGAGACACAGCCAAGGAAATTTTAAATAAATAATGGATAGTTTATAGAACTTGTAGTCCATGCACTAGCACTATTGACATAATTTGGGAACTTGTCAGAACCTTTTCCCACCACTCCGCAGACTCCCTGAATAGGAATCTGCATTTTAACAAGATCCCAGATGATTCATATGCACACTTAAGCATGAGAAGCACTTGTTTAAATGACCGAATGAATCAAAGAAATGTTGAAGTGATGAAGTTACTTTGTCTTTTTTAATAAGATAATTTTATCATGACTCAGTTCTAACTGGATGGCATCCTTGAAGTCAGTGAGCCGTGCACAGATGCCATGTAAATAAAGGACAGACAACCCCACTGGGAGCTGGTGTGATGATGACTTGGGGTAGGAATTATTTGGAAAGCTGCTCATATCATAGTAAACAATCACAGCATCAAATAAATGGATTGTGGAAAGGTGGCTAATAGTACTAAACAAACCACTAAGATGGAGCAGCCCCAAACTGCATGGGTTCAGTTATTTAAAAATGGATAATTCAGGGGGATCATGGAATTAATGTGAGGTTTAGAGTGGATGAAGTCAGTCTAACTCACTCTTCACACCTTCGAAATGAAGAAAGGACTTGCTTCAGAACATGGCAAATAGAGCCAAAATCATCCCTCAATTGCCTAATTAACTAACTATGAAAGCTTTTCTGTATGTTTATGAGATAAGAATAAACAATGTTGTTTATGAGATAAGAATAAACAATGTTGCATTCACCTCTACAAGTAATATTGTTCTGCTTTGAGATTCAACATTGAGTCTAATGCAGTGGAAAATTAGTATGGAGGCCAAATTGCTTATTCCAGAACTAGAATGTTGAGGTAGAACTTATTACATTAGGCATTTACACATAAAGCTGGGTGAATCTCAGGGTTTATACAAATAAAACAAAACAAACAAAACAAAAACACACACACCAAAACCAAATGACAGAATGGCAAGGTTGTGGGGAACCCAAGAGTAGAGAGGAATGAAGAACTCTTCCTAGAATTGGGACATAGAGGTTAATGAGGCCAAGAGTGAACTGGGAGAGGATAGGGAGAGTTGATAGAAGCATGGGATTAACACTTACAGAAATTAGCCCACTTTTTTTCTGAGACTGTCAGGAAGATAGCCTTGAGAAGGGCTCTATATTTAAAATGGGATAGCTAAAGATATCGGAAGGGTAGCGGTGTTGTTCTGAGGTGTTGTTCTGGAGAGGGTGAGACAGTATAGAAGGAGATGGAGGGAAGGAGAGAAGAAAAAAATATATAGATATAGAACCTGGTTTCCAAAGCTGAGTCCTTTTTGATACTAGAGAATAGGGAGAATATGTAAGAAGTCTTTGTGAACCCACCATTAATGTTGAAAGCAGTGGAGAACTCAGTCTCAGCTATGATGTCTGGTGGGGGGCTTCTTAGAAGAACCTGGAGGAGGAAGCCAGGCCCCAGAGGATGAGCAACAAGAGACAATTGTATGGACGAGTCTGCTGTCCCATACATAAGCAATTACCAGGTGTTACCCATGCAGAAAGACAAGTACCAACCAGCACAGCAGTGAACAGAGGTGAATGACCCTCTCCTTAAAACATCTTTACTGTTGGAGGAAAGGCAATGAGGAAGTAGATAAAGTTTGCTTGAATAGAAAGTGAAAATTTCCACCATTTGCATGGATGAAATTCAAAAGCAAAGTTAATTTTGATTATAGAGATAAACAAGTGTTAATTTTCATACCAGTGACTTTTGTTTTTGTAAATATTGAGCCTGATAGAAATGTATATCTGGCATAAAACTTTTACTAAAACCCTTTATTAGTATGAGTTCTCCAGAAAAAAACAAAAAACCAAAACAGAATCAATAGGATGAATCAATAGAAGATGTATATATATTTAGAGAGTGACAGAGAAACAGGGAGAGAGAGGGGGGTAGATTGAGGTTGAATGATTGTAGGAATGGGCTCACAAAGTTATTGTATGGAGGCCTAGGAAGTCTACAATCTCCTCTGCAGTCTGGAGAACTAGGAAATCCAGTTGTGTAATTCATTCAGTCCCAAGGCTTGAGAACCAGAAGTGCAATGTCTCCGGGCAGGAAAAAATAGACATCCCAGCTAAAGGAATGAGTATTTGCCCATCCTCTGCCTTTTTGTTTTGTTTGGAATGGTGCCTTCTCACATTGGTGAGGGAAGATCTCTTTACTCAGCCTGCTGAATGAAATGCTAATCTCTTCAAGAAATAACCTCGCAGACACACCCAGAAATAATGTTTTATCAGCCATCTAGCCACCCCTTATGCCAGTCAAGTTAACTCACAGAACTAACCCTCACAGATCCCCTAAAGACCATGTAGACCTTTGATTTCCAAGCTGTGTTATAGCATCTGTAGTTCCATGGGATGAGTAGCATGAACAAAGGAGTAAGTTAAGCAGGTGAGATGCTCCCCAATCCTTCTTCCTCCTGATCACTGAATAACCTTACCTATAATGCTGGAAAATCTCTAATCTTTAGCTACTACCTTGTTTAAAGTTTAAGAGTCAGTGGTTTGTGCCCAGCATTGCCTTAGTGCTGGAGGGTATCTGAGAGCTGAGTTTTTCTCCATTCAGCCGGGGCTCTCTTCACTCTTCTGTCTGCTGGAGTTGGTACCCACTGGAAATGCCTAGGACAGCACTGCTGGTGAGAACCCTTCTTGAGAGTCTTACTTCCTCATGTAGACAACTCTAAATGTTTCTGTGTTTCTTATTCTGACCACATCCTCTGACCTACACTGCCAACACTCTGTGGGAATGGTGGCTGAATTGCTTTCTTCAGCTCAGGATCTAAATTCTGATTGTCTCAGGAAATAAGCTGATTTGTAAATTAACTATTCTATACTGATCAGAATCTCCACCCCTCAAAAAGGACCCGGTGACAATTCTCTGGGAAGAGAATATGTCAAAAGAATTTAAATTTTTTTTTTAGTGACCATGATGCATCGATCATACTTTGCTCCTTAAGACCTTAAGTCTCTATAGGGTCACCTGCATAACATAGGTCTGCATTCCATGGACACTAGAATGAACTTAGGAGTTAAAGCACAACTTGTAAAGAAATACAAGAGGGCTGTGCAGGGAATGAGTAAAAGAAAGAGCAAGATGAAGTTGAAGTCATGGGAATTAATTTCACAGGAAGGTTGTTATTGCCCCCTTTAGCAGCTAAAATTCTCATACAGGCACATCTTAAGTAATGTGTTGAGCTGTCCAAGAGATAATTTGAATCCTGTCAAGGCAAACAAGAATATGCTCACAAATTCAAGAGCAATATATGTGCAATTTGCACAACATCAATTTCTTTGGTTGTTTTGGATGGAGCCATCACCATCAATTAAGTTAGTGACTCTTTGATTCAAATTACTTTTTGACATGCAGTCAACTAAATGGCTCGAACCAGCATTATTTTCTGCAGGATTCCCTAGGCAGCCATATAGTAAATGTAAACAGGTGGGAAGACAGAGGCATGGTACAACCTCCTGCCCCGCAGCAGAGAGAACAGCATGGAGAAATATGGAGGCATTATTAGATGGCCTGGATAAGGCTTCTGAAAGGAGAGATTTGCATATTTATTACATTTCACTACTAATTCAGGATTTCTCTATTTGAGGTTGTCTCTTACCTCCACTTTGGACTGTTATAATAAGGTATCAGAGGTTAGACAAGGGTAAGGCTGTCTCTGAGACCATAGGACAGCATGTCCTGGCATGGAGATGAATTTGATTAAGAGTGGTGATAGCAAAAAGTGATATTATGGAGAATGTCACTGAAACATGTTTTTAGTGGCATGGAAGTTAGAGTATTCTTTCAGAGGATAAAGATATTTGATGTGCCATAAAGAAATGGACAGAATGGGATATTGCTTCTAGCCTAATTTTCCTTATCATGATCAACATCAGCACCACAATCAAGGCCAATGTTATCCATATTCAGGATAAACCTGGTTGAGGATTCTAAAATGTACAGCAAATTTTCAGGTAATAGGAATTAGTCCCATATTCAGTTATGTTCATTGAGACTAAGGGCAGAGACTCCTTTTCTTTTATTCATAGTACTGTCCCCAGAGCCTGTAACGTATCTGGCGCATGGTATATGAAGAAATATGCAACAAAACATAACTCGTTAGATAAGTCCATGAAAGAACTAAAGAATGAATTAACTTTACATCTGGTGATCGGCACAAAGAAAACCTAAATTCTGGTCATGGTTCTGCATTAACTGGCTGTGTAACCTTTGAAATCACTTCAGTTATGTGGGGCTCTGTCATATCTATAATAATAAAAGTGTAATATGCTAAATAGACTGGACAGCCACATGACCTTCCGGACATCATTCTGGACAAAGCTGCCATGGCGGGGACTGAGGCAGAGATGGTTAAGGACAATCAGGCAGGCAGGCGAGCAGTTAGGGGTGGTCAGGTAGGCAGGCAAATGGTTAGGGGTTATCAGACAGGCAGGTAGGTAAGTGGTTAGAAGTCAGCGGTCCCGGATTGTGAGAAGGTACAGGCTGGGCTGAGAGAGCCCTCCCCCGCATTCATGAATTTTGTGTACTAGGCCTCTAGTCTCTCTATAAAATGGGATAACATGAACCTTGGCCACCATGGGCCCCTGAGAAGATAGCATGATGAAAATTCTTATGAAAATAGCTTGACAGTCTGGGAACACTGAACAAAGTAAATTGCTGTTTTTTGTTTTATCATCACTTTCCACAGACATTGGTTCTTAAATAAGAACATTTCTAAAGGGAAGAAGCAGCACAAATCCCTTGGCTGCCTACACCACAGTCCAATTTGATATTTCTTATGCACAAGATAAAATGCTTCATGCTAAGATATACAATTCCAATACCTTTGTGTTTACTGGTTTATAAAATTCAGGAGCATAAAATCCCAAGTTTCCCTGGGTTTTTGCCAAGCACCGAATACAGATGGAAGGCTGAGCATTAAGCCTGTTATGCCAAACTTAAATTTGGCCATAAATTGCCGGGTAGTTTCAGTTCAAAGAAACATGTCAGTATTATCTTTAAAGCAAATTACAACTGAAAACCAGAAGCGAAGGCAGGAAAAAACTAACAGGGAAGAGAGAAAATGTTTCCAAGGAATTAAGGTTAAGACAGGGTCCATTTTCAGCTCTATCTGAATACTCTTTTACGATATCTCATTGTTCCTCTTATACTAAAATAACGTATCCTATTCACTCATTAAATAAACATTTACACAATGCCCCCTATGTCCAAAGCCTGTGGAAGTCATAATTAAAAAAGCATACTTATTGCTCTGGATCAGTTAGGGTTCTTTGGTTGTAAGCAAACAGAGGAAAGGAAAGAAAATAACTCAGCTAACTTGCACAAGAAGACCTTGATGTAGAATATAGCAGATCTCTGGGACATGCTACAAGGACATGGGGAAGCTCGAGATGTTTGAGAAGATACAGAACATGCTTAGAGCAGATGGGAATCCAGAAGCCTGTGAGTAGAAATTGCTCTCTAGTTGCACCCAGATTCCACTGTTGAGATGAACATGCCAAGCCACAGCCTCCACTTCTGTGGCACAATATTTAAGATGTAAGACCATGAAAAAGAGAAATGGACTGAAAGCATCAGTGTCTTCACCCCTAGCCTGAATCTGGGCAGTGAGCTGAGCAGTCAGGTGGAAGGGCCTGGTAGGAATAGCTCCTTCTTTTATACCAGAAAAGTAGTCTCAGAATGGATAGATGTGCTGAGCATTAATGCAATCACAGACTGGCAATTCCCTTAGAAGACCAATGTGCTCGCAGGACAAGGGAGGTGCCATACAGTGAAGGCACAGCTCACCCTCACAGATCTGTGCTTTAAATAGAGGGTTATAACAACACATGCAGGGATAGGCATGAGTAAAGCCATGCTAAAAACACTAAAGTTTAGAGAATGCAGAATGGGATGTTTGGGTTTAGAGAGAACAATTAAGGAAAGCTTCATTGGGAAGGGTAATAGTTATTGGAAGAATTTAGTCTTGGTATGAAAAACCATTCTTGTTTATTGTCCTCATTTTTCTAGTTTTTTGAGTTCTGACAGACCCTGAAGATCATTCTACTCACAGTCAAGAGCGCCATTCCTAACTAGTCAGATGGAAAACAGGACCCCTTGACACCATGTCCTAGACAGCTCTTTCCTTACAGATTCCAGAGGGACTGCTGTGTGTGGTGTCATATGTGTAGCAGAATCTCAGAACCCAGGTACATGAGATGATGAGAAATGCTTATTTTTTGTTTAAGTTTGCTTTATTTTTTCTTGAACTTGAGGACAGATGTTACATACATTCACAGAATTTTAAAATTCAAGATATTTTTGTTGGACCAATACACTTTAAGACATGTGAAGTAGAAATAGACTGGAAATACTTCCCTTTAAAGCCAGCAAAATCAAATAATGCTCCTAAGAAGTCAAGAAGAGTCCCTAATATAAATTCTGAGACTATCTAAGATGAACTCAAAGACTTTGAATGTTAATATCCATTTATTCAATAAATGTGTGGTGATTCCCTGCTAAGTGCAAAGCCCCATGGGAGAAAAGTGAAGAGAGGTACAGTTGAAGCCATCCCAGGGATAAAGAATCATATGCTGAAGGTGTTAATGAAAATGCCAGTGTCTTCTGGGGGTTACAGGACATCGGCAGAGAACATTGGGAATAGGATATTCCCTAAAGAAATGATGATAGCCTTGTATTTTTTTTTTTTTTTAGTTTCACTTCCAAGTAAATAAGCTGATTAAACAACCCTTATTTGAGGAGCTGAGACAAAGAGCAGCATCAGTTATGAAATGGCTTCAAAGTAGTAGCACTATCGGGTTTCAAAGGTAGCAAGGAGGTAGAAAGAAAATCTACAAAAAGAGGGTTCCAAAGTGAAAACTTGGGAAGCTAAAGAATGGGTAGAGACTGGTGGGCTTGTTCTGGGAAGGTGTGGAAGGTGGAAAGGGTGGGGAGAAAGGCAACAAAGACAGCAGGGACAGCGTGAGTGCTAGGTTTTGCACATTCATTATGTCATTTGGTTTTTACAAGTATATAAAATGGAAAGTGTTCTTTTTTTTACATTTAAAAAAAATAGAAAACTGAGACTTGGTACTTATTAAAATGTCTATGTTTGTCCAGTGAATAAATAGTAGTATTTGTTTATTTGGGGTTACATGTCATTTTTTTCCTATTCTACTACCACATTAAAATTATTATTATTATATTATTATTATTTAATATATTTTATTGATTTTTTTACAGGGAGGAAGAGAGAGGGATAGAGAGTCAGAAACATCGATGAGAGAGAAACATCGATCAGCTGCCTCCTGCACAGCCCCCACTGGGGATGTGCCCACAACCAAGTACATGCCCTTGACTGGAATCGAACCTGGGACCCTTGAGTCTGCAGGTCGATGCTCTATCCACTGAGCCAAACCGGTTAGGGCCACATTAAAATTATTGATTTATTTTTCTCTTCTGAAAGAAATAATCTCCTTGAGGAAAGTGTTCATGTTTTATTGTTGTTGATACTTTTAGACTATGGTATCGCATTTTGATTTTTTTTTTCAAGACGTTATTTTAGTAATTTGCAAGATACCTGAGCATTCTTTCAAACTTGTTCTGATTCTAAAAATTCTTCCCTGCAGTCTATTTTTAACATAGGCACACTTACTCTTTTGGGTTTTACATGCCATACTTAATCCACCATGGCCATTGTTCTCCTGAGGACTGGCAAAGCTCTGAAATGGCTTCCTTTTGTCTTTATATAGTCTAGGCTCCATTCACTATTAAGGATGATCCAAATGAAGTATGTTTGATTATGGTACCTCTATTATTAAAACCCTATAAGTGGCTCCTTAACTCATTCAAGTTCAGAGTCCATAGTTGGCTTAGAAGGCCTCACATTTATCATATCCCAGCCTCTCTTTCTATACTTCCTCTCACTTGGTCAACCTGAGCCTCATCAGCCTCCTCTGTTCCTAAATACAGTGGGCCCAGTCCTGCTTTGTGGTATGCACTGACTATTTGCTCTGCCTGGACTTCTTTCCCACAGAGATCCATGTGTCTAACCTCTTTTGGACTTGGCTCACACCTCACCTTCTCAATGAGGCCTACCCTGAACACTCTATTTAAAAGAGTAACATACACTTAATCCCTCCAAGACTCCTGTCTTCTTTATCCCCTGCTATTTCTCCATTTTGCACTTATCACTTTCTCAGATGCTGCATAATTCTTATTCATCTTGTTTATCATCATTACAGGTGTCCTCGTGCTAGAAGCTGAGCGCCACTAGTGCAAGACTTTTCTTTCTTTCTTTTTTTCTGATTTAGTCCAAGTACCTAGATGTGCATATTAGATGATTATGAGTCTCAGATCAATGAATGAATGTATTCTTGCTTTGAAATAAAGTAAAATAAACTTCTTCCAAATAATAGCTGTATAGATTCTGAAGAAGACTTCCATAGACTTCTCTTTCTCTGACTAAGTTCTTTTATCTCCTTACTCATTCTTTGTTTTATGTGGTTTTCAGGCCTCCCCTCTCAGGATTCCTTCTGAACTTCCTTTGTCCTTATCAAAGTGTGGCTCTTCATGCTGACTTCTACTCTAGGTGTCACATAATTATTCTAGAACTCATGAGTTCTTAAAAAAATCAATTGCATGCCACAATAACGTCACTGAGATTAAAAATTGAAATTGATTTTTAAAATTTATTATGCATTAATTCCATAAAATTATTGCTATGATTTTAGAAGGATTTTAATTGTCATTCAGATGCTTACTAGAGTCCATGGGCTGTACAGGTTTTACCTATGACTTTGTGGGAGAAAGACCTCAGTATATATACAGATGCCACTTCGTATGCATATACCAGTTCTCTGCTCCTTGTTACAATGGGCTCCATCCCTGACTAGCATGTTCCAGAAAAGCAGCGTCTACATGAGTTTGCAGGAAAGGCCTGGTGGGGTCAGTGTTGATACTTTAGGACTTTGGTAGAGTGAAGGCCTTTATGGAAACCAGATATTGTCAGAGGAGTCACTCAGCAGCCAGGCCTTTTGAGGTTGATGGCCAGTTTCCTTATGACAAGTGACTGACAGGCTGTGAAACTACAGGGAAGATATATTCAGTACACACATGGATGCTGATTGACTAGAATCAGATGGACGAGAGAGGGCATGTCTGCAAAAGCAAATGATGCAGTTATACCCCCTTCACTAAGGTGGCCTAGATTAAAATAAATGACAGATGTGGAAATGATATGTGATCTCAGACCACTGGCATGAGGCTATATGTACTTGAGATATAGATGAGATAAAAAGCTTTTTAATTTTCCCCCAGCTATGATTAGTCAAAGGAGAGAGCATGAATTTAAAAAGAAATTTAAATTGCCTTTAGAAGGACAGAGCACCAAATCTGGAATCACTCTACACGGGTTTTATGAGAGAAAAGCTCCCTTTACATCTTGCTCTTAGCAACGAATCAAGCTGAAGTTGTTCCAATCCTTGTTGGGGTGGAACCAAATCTTAAATATGAGAAAGAAACGAGCAAACATCTAGGGTTGACTGATCATAATTTATTCAGATAAGAAATCTTCCTCAGGGTATATGTAGGAAAATAGCATCTCAAAAAGTTAATGCACTTCTTAAAAAGTCTAGATTTAAGAATGCAAAATATGCTATAAATTGAAGCAAGGAGAACATTATCAATAGTAACCATGAACAGCTACTACTAAGAAAAAAAAACATAAAATACTGCATATTATTAGCACATGTGAGGAATGGGTACTAACAGCAAACATCCTAATAGATTCCTAGTATTAAAGACCTACCAACAAAGACAGTAGATGGTAAATGCAAATACATAATCTCAGCTATCTAAGAAGTTCAGAGTGTGGTAACTGGGTGGGCTAGCCATATACGAAGGATAGCTAACACTGGCAGAAATAAATGAAGTTAACCACCCACCTGCCCACCAAAAAATAGTCCCAAACAAAAAACCTATTAAAAATTCTTTCGTCACATTCTTGATGTCTTTGCACAATTGGAAATCATGTGATGATGCATAAGTTGACAATGAAGATGATGCTTCCTGTGGTTTCACAGTTAGATTATGGTTATTAACTAAAATTCATTTTACCCTTTGGTAGAAATTTGGTCACTTCTGGCAGAATTACATCATAGAGGCATGTAATGAATAAATCTCTTGACTATAAGTGTGTGGCAGTTCAAATGGGAGAGAAAAATAATTACATTAGGTTTCAGGTATAAAAGAGAATTCATTATCTTGCTCAGTCTACACACATTATAATTCAAGACACACATCCAAAGTCCTACCTCCTCTGAAACCCTTTCTCAATATTCACTTTCATGGTTCACTAAAGGCCCAATGCACAAAATTCGTGCAAGGGCCTTGGCCCTAGCCCCTGCCCGCTGCTGCTGTGGCCAGGGGCCTCTGCCATACCCCTGTCCAGTGTGGCTTTGTCTGGAAGAAAGGACATCTGGAAGGATGTCAGGTTTAATTAGTATATTATGCTTTTATTATTATAGATGTTCATAGGATAAGCTCTCTCACACACGTACATACTCAACACATCTGCATATACTAATTGACATAGTATGCCTGCTTTTTATATGTTTCTCATCCCCATCATTCTCAAAATTCATTTTTCATGGGCCATGTAGTGTATTCTCATAAGATTGTCTGTTGATACTATTAAAATATGATTTTTTTCTGCACAAACTCTCTTTCTCAGAGGAAGACTGTTCCAGTGACTTCTAATACCCTATTGAATCTCTACTTTTACCCCTAATGAGATGGAATAGTTACCCCCATGATTATTATGTTTCCTCATGTAAGACTCTATTATAGTAGAGTAGAGATTCTCCTGCTAACCTTGGAGAAGTAGATGCCACACAGAGGAAGCCATGGGACTGGGATCTCAGAGTGGTCTTTAGGAGCTGAGAGTGAGCCCTGGGCAGCAGGGAAGTATGGATCCCAGCAACCCAAATGAGTGGTAATAAGGGTCAGGCATTAATGGTGAGAAGATAAATGTCACTGGTCTTTTCTCTCTCACACTGGAATTCATTGCAGTTTGGATAAAATGAGTCACCTGAATATGAGAATGCAACTAACACTGGTTTAAGGAGAAAAAAATAGGCATTTCTCTATTAAGCAAAATTTGAATTTCAAGTTATTACTTAAAACTTCCTACAAATTTTGACTTTATTTTGTACTCCAAATTATTGAATAGAAACACATCATTTTAAAAAAAGAAAAATATGCATATGTGTATACACACATGCATACACAAAGTTGACCCTTGAACAACATAGGTTTGACCTGTGCTGATTCACTTATACATAGGTTTTTTTCAATAAATATACAGTTAGCTTTCCATATCCCCAGGTTTCACATCTATGGATTCGACCAACAGCGTATCAAAGACAGTATTTTGGATCCATGTTTGGGAATCTGCAGATGTGGAAGGCCAATGTATGCATTATCTGTCCTACAACATTTTATACAAAGAAATTGAGCATAGGTGGATTTGGGTAACTGTGGGGGTCCTGGAACAAATCTTCCTGTGGATACTGAGGAGCAACTAAGTTTTTGGCAGAATCAAAAGTTATATATGGATTTTTGACTGCATAGGGTCAGTGCTCCTAACCTGCACATTATTCAGGGTTAACTATATGTATTTTCATGAATGTATTACCACTGGTGACCCAATAAAACTTTCTGAGAATTTTATGTATTTGATGACAATCCTATTTAAATGTTATATTAAGAAATGATGTAGCCCTGGACAGTGTGGCTCAGTTGGTTGGGCATCATCCTGGGCAGCAAAAGGTTGCTGGTTAGATTCCCGGTCAGGGCACATACCCAATTTGTGGGCTCAACCCCTGGTAGGAGGAGTATAGGATGCAACCAATGTTTGCTCTCACATCCATATTTCTCTCTCTGTGTCTTTCCTCCTCTCCCTCTACTCCTCTATTTATTGAAAATCAATAAATATATTTTAATTGATGTCATTGTCCATAACAAGCCTCATGGATTCAATGACAAATAAACTAGACCATTAATATGAGCAAGATGGATTTTATCCTTTTGTCCAGCATCACAAAAAGTTATACTGAGATTGATAAGAGCCCTGAACAGAGAATGTGGCTGGTTAACGAGAGAGGTACCCATGGGCTTCTTATGATTTGAGGTTTTTTTTTATATATTGCCCTATATCTATATTGTGTCTATCAATTAGCATTATGTGAGATTATTCCTTCTTTCCCCCTTTCTTTCCCTTTTTTTCAGTTCTTTCCTTCTATTTTTCTGGCTTTTTAAAAAATTTTTTCTCTTTCTTGCTCTCATTTTCTCTTTCTTTTCATATGCAGTGGAATGGGGATGAGCCAGTGGAAGCTTCAAATGCATGAGATCCCTTTCTGTGTCATCCTCTACTATAAGGGCAGTGCTGATATGACCTGACACATTAATAACTATCTGTAGACTGGACAAAGGAAAGAATGAACAAATGAATGAATGCATGAACCTATCTCCTCTGCTAATAAGACTTGGGCAGCATTCAGATGGGGCTGCTGTGTTCAGAGACAGTAGCCCCATCCAATGCTGCCCATCTGTATGGATTCCTGGTAGTTGGCAGGTCTCCTCTCCTCATTGCCTTACCTCAGCCCCACTGGTGACAGCGATAGAGTTGACAGGATGTCAGCTGACCCTTATTGATTATGCATGATCTCATTAGTAAAACCCCAGCCCAGTGTGACCTAATCCTTGCTGGGAAAGACTGTGATGTATGAGGACCAGCACTTTGTCACTTGAGGTTAGGCAAATGAGAGTATCACTTAGTACCTGTGGTGCCCAAAGACACATCCCCTCGCGCTTTGGAAAGGCAGCCAGGAGAGCAAAGCACACAGAAGCTATGTGGGTCAGCCAAATCACTGAGGGCCCATCCTATCTTAAAGCTAGTTATTTATTTATGTTTTGCTTGCTAAAAATGCATCTGCTCTGGCAGCCCTGGGACACTTGTCCCAGTAAATAGCAAAGTCAGAAATGGGGCAAAGAGAAGCATGCTTAGACCAAACCTGCTAAGACCTTTAAGGTCTGAGCCTTTTATTTCCTTTGTTAGAATGAAGCATGGTCTCACTTGCTCCTTCCTTGCCCCTTCTTTCTGCTGCTCAGAAAGGCAGCCTTGCCACCATGGGCTAGTTTTATAAGAGAGCGAAATCACTTACCACATGGTCACTCTGGTCAGTGTAAGGGACAGGAATAGAAGGACGCTCCGATAGAGTGACTCGTCAGGTCAGAGACACTGCGAGCACATGGGGCTACTGTGTGAATTACAGAAAAAGAACCCGTCTGCCTCTGTGTGGAAGATTGGTATTAAGGTACCTCTTTCTCTGTACTGAGGCAGCCTATTGTTAACCCCATTTGCTCTCTCTTGTGGGCCATCTTTGTGCATTTGCAGAAACTGTGCAACCCTGGTCTTGAGTCCTGAGCACTGTAGGGCTGGCCCAGTCTCATCCTGAGGCACTTGCTGTCACAGATGTGCCATCAGATGAGCTAGCTGTGCATGCTGAACAACTGTGGACAGTGATGATGGAAACATGTCTTGAAACTGGAATATTTCATCTTGGAAGCAAACACTTGGGGTCATTCCTGCTGAGTGAGGACACTGAGGCTTAGAGAAAGCAAGTTCCATAAATTGCCCTGTGTAGATACTGAAAGAGGAATAGGGCAGCCTAAACAAATTCATCTCAAAGTGCTTGGCTACACTAAAGAGAAAACACAATTTGTGTTCAGAGATAGGTGGCTGTCCCACTCCAAGCACAACCACTTACTGTTAATAGGAAAAAAAAAATCCTTCCTTGTTTTGATCATGCTCTTTATTAGTACTTTCTCCTGACTGAGCAGTCAGGGAAGAATCATGAGTAAATATTGCTTATTAAATGTGTGGGTCAGGTTATCTGCCTGTCAAGCAGAAGGGGTGGGCGTGCCCTGGGCCCGCGCTGCTGAGCGAGTGTTCCTGGCCTCCTCACATACACCTCAGCCTTTAATAAGCATTGTGTTCGGTGCCCTTTTTAAAATGATTGAATTATAGCTTTTTATGGCTCCATAAAAGCCTTTATTAATTTTGGGAAGCTGCTGCATCTTCTGATCCTGTCCAGTCCCTGCTGGGAGGTTAAATTATTTATACGGCTTCCAATTGGCTACACTGATTGTGTTCTGAAAGGAACAACCAGCAGGGCTTTTTGTTTCCCATGGAGGTTGGAGGGAAATTATGTGGGAATCAGGAAAAGTATGGGTATCCAGAAGGGCATCACCCCAAGATCTCATGGGGCCTGTGAGATGGAGGAGCAGGTCTGTGGCGGACAAAGAACTTATTGGGCTCACCTCCCAGCTCAGGGGGAAGGGATGGTGGGCTTTAATGGTATCTGCTCAGGAGTTGTGTCCGTGTGTCTGTGTAGACTCATACGTGTGTGTGTTAGCTCTCCCACCATGGTTTTCTATTGATGCTCTGAATACGAGAATACAATATTATTTTTATAGACTTAGCTCTAGCTCACAGTGTGCTTTCAAACATACCCTCTCAGTGCCATGTTTAACCCCTTTATAGTTGCATGTACTGCTGAAATAGTGATTTTAACTATGTTCATTTCATGGGGCATAAGGATGTGTCTCAGGAAGTTGGTATTGCCAAGTGCTGTGTAATTCTCAAAGGGCCATACTGAAAGGCCACTGGATCTTTTGTCTCCAAGGCCTGTGCTGTTGCATGATATCTCTGCTTCCTGGGTTGTTGGCAGCTGAGGAGCTCATGGAAGAAATGCTGTCCTGGAACCCTTCCCACTGCTACTGCTCACTGAATTCCCCCCACCTTAGACACACACACACACACACACATGCATTTGTAGGTTAAATGTATCCATCCTCACTCATCTCTTACAACTTCCTCAAGAATACTGAGGAACACAGAGAGCTGTCCCTCCTTCTTACCTGTTCTCAGATCATGCAGCCTGCTGCTCACTTCTTTTTCTTAATCTACACTACGCTCCACCTGGGCGGATCTATTGATTCCTTCAACTCTGTTTGGAAGTCACCTCTTCCATGTCCCTTCCCTAGATATCCCACCCATGCTGCCTGCAACCTCTCCTTGAATGAGAAAAGGACAGAGCGGAGCAGAATATGAGTGCCACCCCAGGTCAGAAGGTCCATGTGCTAACTCTGACCAAGTCACTTTCCCGCCAAGAGGCTATAATCTATGAGTGGGGACACCTATAAAGAGACACATGCAAAATAAAACAAGCAAAACATGGGGGGTAAAATAGAAACATGATACACATTATTTGGTTAGTAAACATTTCCTAGATTTGTACTGGAAATGTGTGTAGTGAGGGGAACATACATCTCTATACTTTTCTTAATTGTTTCTAATGCTATGACTACCCTCTCCTTCCCAGCGCTGCTATGAGCAACACATGAGAGAATACATTGAGAAAGGTCCATTGGAAATGAAAACTATTACATACATTTTATACAATTGTGACTCTTGCTGTAAGAAATTGAAAATAGATGACGGAGAGATAAACACAATCTGATTTTGTTGGAGAGGCTCCAACTAGTTCCTGGGTTTGGTACCAGTGAAGGGTTGTGGGAGGGATTCCAGACAGGAGAATGTGAGAGGGAAGGAGTGAGGTAGGAGTGAGCGTAGCTTTTCACTGAGGGACTAGCAGTAACAGGAGGCAACTAATGGATCTCAAGGATGTTGTGAAGATAGAGTTGACTTAGGAGAAACTTCTGAAAACTGGGTTTGGGTAACAAGTAGTGAGATAAGACTTGGGGTACAGGGGAAGGTTCCTTGGCCTGGAGACTAGGAGAAATCTTGTTCCTAGGACTAACAGCTTAAAGAAGATGAGGCAGTCTTGATGGAGAGTTGAACATTATCCCAGAATATTCTACTATCCTAAGAGGAGGACTGGTCTTAGACATACCCAGACTGTGTAGATGGGACATATTTATAATGTACAGCCTGAGGAATGGCCATAGGGGCAGAGCCAGGACCTCCATCAATGCAGTTCCATAAGGAATCCAGTTCAAAGACAGCACCTGGATATGTGTTCCCTTCCCCTCCTTGCACAACAACATATACTCAATGGAAACAAATCCACAGAGTGAGAGGAAACCTGGAAACATGAGGGCTTTGGATAATTCAGGGTCAGTTTGAAAACATAAATCATTTTCAGTGCTCACTGAGGTGCTAATTCTAAAGATTTTTAGCCTTCTTAAATTCCCTTGAAACTCCATATGCTAGCATCTGCTACTGTCTGGAGCAATCATTGAGAGGCACCATAGTTTCTACTACCCCTGCCAAGTCCTGCATTTTCTCCTGTTTCTATGTCTCCTCTCTTTTCCCTAATTGTGTTCATGGCTACAACATTCTCTGTTATCTCCCATGTTTAGCTTTTCAATTTGGTCACTTGCTTTTCAACCCTACCCTTTATATGACTGAATACCACTCACAAACTACTTCCTTCCTCAGCAACACTGAGAAAGTGGTTGCTCCATTTCTACAGTCTGCCACTGTGTGGCCCATAAACCTTCTCGGGGTCTGACTTGTCTGACTCCATCCTGGACGGCAATCCTGGTTGCCCTGCAAACATGAAAGGTGTGGACAGACCTCTTTGTTGTTCCAAGATAATTAACATGTGAAAAAAATAAACTTCATTTTTTTCTCCCATATTTATTGAAGTATCAGGGATGCCCAGCACCAGAGACGCAGAGTATTGCAAAGCTCTCAGGTCCATGGTGTTTAGATTTCAGTGTGGGAAGGAGGCTGTTAACATGGCACATATTTCAAATTTCAAGCGATGATATTTCTGGCGTTAAAGCAGAAATCCAGTGTTTCTAGTTCAGAGAGAAATCCTTTTTGTTTGGTGATGATATTCTTCACATCAGCAGAGGTGA
The DNA here is from genome assembly GCA_004026665.1 of Murina feae. Classification (NCBI taxonomy): domain Eukaryota; kingdom Metazoa; phylum Chordata; class Mammalia; order Chiroptera; family Vespertilionidae; genus Murina; species Murina feae. The sequence goes on from PVJC01004490.1 coordinate 30,702, forward strand.
GTGAGGAGGGGAAGGAATCATTGGACCACAGACTTTTCCGACTGAGAGCAGAAGCTGCCCGTCCTCTGCTGCTCTCAGTCAGCTCTGTGGGCTACTCATTTATAGAAGTATTCTGTGTCAACCTGAACCCTGAGGGGATGGCTAAGGCTTCTGCCTCAACTGCAGATGGAGAAGCACAGTAAAGATGCTTGAAGATTAGGAATTCCAGAATGACGATCCATGGAACTAGCCAGCTCAAGGGTATAGTGGTCGTGTCAGGCACCACATTGAGGCTTCCCTGTACAGCCTATGTTTTGAAATTTGGAAAACAGTAGGATGCTTGGAAAGTCACACATTTTGAGTCTATTTTCCAAAATCTTGCTCTGGGTCTTTTTTTGTGAAGCAGTTTTGCAGGAAACATGGAGCTGTAAAGGTTAGGCTAAGACTTGGGGGACAAGAGGGACCCAACTGGCTTTACACAAATGCCGAATAATCTGCCAGTTAGAACTCAAAGAAAATAGTTCTAAAATGATCTCAGTCCTCAAGGAAAAAGGGATTCATATGGAAGACATTTTATTTAAAATGCTCAATTTTAAAATTAATAGACACTTCATAAACATTCCTCTGAGTGTCTCTGACTTTCTCCTTCAGAAAGTCTTGGTGCAGACATAGGTAAGGACAAGAGGGTGGTTCTGGGAGGGGACAAGTCTGGAGCCAGGTGAGTCTGCTGGCACCAGGGTTTCCAGGGGGCACCAGGAGGAAAGGCATATTGAGGGAGAGCAAAGGACACAGCCCCTTCCTCTTTACGCATGGTGAGTCAAGACAGCGTCTTTCATTACTGCCTGCAGACCCAATGCATGTTAGAACAATAAACTTTAATCTGGTTGACAACAGGTTTTAAAAAAAAAACAAAAAACAAAAAAACACATTGAAAGCAGGTTTCAGTAGCCTGACATACTTTATGACACTTATTAAAAAGACACACTTGTAAGTCAATTAACCTGCCCAGTGGTACCTTTTAACTTGTTTTCTAAGAGGAAAGGCAGCAGCAAAAGGGCAAAGTTTCTATCTAGAAGGTTCTAAGTTGATTTTGTTTCCCCAGCAAAAGTGGCTGGTCTTAGTTCAAGCTAATATACAGAAGCTGGCAACTCCCTGCCTCTAACACCCGGAAAGTTCAAAGGAAGGGGGTGGTGGCATCCTTTGCTGGTTTTCACAGGTTATCAATCAAAGAAGAATGGAGGCCTTGCCCATAAAGGGACACATGTGCGACAAAACAGGCAAAACATGGGGGGTAAAATAGAAACATGACACGCAGTATTTGGCTAGTAAACATTCCCTAGATTTGTACTGGAAATGTGTGTAGTGAGGAGAGCCTACATTTCTATACTTTCCTTAATTGTTTCTAATGCTATGACTACTCTCTCCACCCAAATCAGGCATCTCTGAACCTCCAGTAAGTAAGAATTAAGTAAATAAATAAGTAAAATTATCTTTCTTTGATTTCTTACACTTTTTTTTTGTTTTTAGTTCCTCAAATCTGTGATGCATAAAATGTTACAAATTGACCATCTCATGTTTCCTCTCATAGAATTAAAAGGATAATTATCTTAAAAGATTAGATCATTATAATTATTAAAATTCCATGGATTTAGCATAACAAAAATAGTAGCTTTATAAAAAATGCTTACTATGGGTATCTCAATAGCATACATTTCTTTAACATAAAATCAGGTACATTTTAGCCTCTGGGAGCACTGTAATTCTTTTGCTTTTTTTTTGTTGTTGTTGTTGTTTGTTTGTTTGTTTGTTGTTTTTTTACCTTACAAAAATGAGAACAAGGAATTCTGTACTCTCTTCGCTAGTGACTTTCCAATTCTTGACTTTTGATAGATTCTGTCCTTCTGATTAAGCCTTAAAGAATTAGGATTGGAAAGGCCCTGGCATTGGAAACAGGTTTATTCTCACGGAAATTAAAAACAAGGGGAGTATTGGCCTACTTAGTTAACAGTTGAGGAGTAAGAAAGAATGAGAACAAACCTAAACAATTTAGAATTTGCAGAAGATTCAGGCCCCACCTCCTCAAGGCCCAGTGGATTTTGGGACTTATAAACTGATGCCAAAAATGCATACTTCTTGGTTGAAGTCATTGTGTCTATAAGCCTGAAACACCTGCTACATTTCCCCTTATTGGAATTGAGGATAAAAAGCGATTTAGCTGCATTTACACTTTTTTAACATAACTTTTGTAAACTATAATTGAAGTCCTACTAATGCAAGGTGTTATAGCAAAATCAGTTACCTGCAGGGATGTAGAGTTGGGTGTGGTTAACCCTGAGGGGAGGCTGACAGTAAATGCATTCATTGGTAGTCTAGTACTTATAATCAAGCCAGTCACTAACCAATGTCTCCCTCTCTCTTCGCCCACCTTCCATCAGCAAAATAGAGGTGTTGTTGTGTCAAGCAAGGTTTTAGTTCCAAATTATTTTAAAGTTTCAGTGTATAGAAATACATTTTTATATACTTGAAGTGATTTCGAAAGGAAAAAACTAATTTAAAATACTTCTGTCATTGAAATGTATATTTTTAACCATTACTAGGATCCTCTCTATTTCTAACTTCCCCGCAGAGCCATAAAAGACAAGATTGACAGGTACAAATAGACACTTGAGAATGGCAGCACTAAACACAAAGTTCAACATCAAATGCCAGATTTATGGAAAATGCAGACCCCAGTTTTAAAAGGCAAAGGATGGGTATCCCTAATACGCAAAGAACTCATACAAATAAATTACAAAGAGGAAAAACTCAATGAATAACAAGGAATAACGTGAAGCTTTTCAAAGAATAAATGCAAATGTGAGTTAAATATATGGCTAAGATATATAATAATAATATAACATTTTAAATGTATTATATTTGGAATTAAAATATATGCCAAAAATCAAACAAACAATAATATTTCACTTTATCAAATAAACATCTCCTACCCCACTATTGTCAGGACAACAATTTTTCAAGTCTTTTTGAAAGCCATTTGTAAGTCTATAAAAATCTTAAATGCAGATTCTACTTTCAGATGTCTACCATATATAAATATCTCCAGAGGGGGGCAAGAATGATCAATGCTGTGTTCTTTGAAACAATGCATAATGGGGGACAACCTATGCTCCCATCATTATGGGAATGGAAAGCAGCATTGTAGCATGCCCCCCAGTGGAGAATGGTCTAGAGCCACTTAACAAAAGGGGGAGTTTCATGTGTGATAGAAATTTTCATTATACTCTGACAATCCTGGAACTTGAAAAGACCGTTTTTCTCAGCACTATGAATACCGTTATTTCTTTTAGAAAAAAAATAATAATAAGCAAAAAAACCCAAACATGTCTGAGAAGCTATAGACAGTGCTTCTGATATCTGTCACTTCAAATAACCAGCGTGCAAATAGGGATTTTTGCAGAGTGATGGGAGATTCTCTATTGTTTGAATGCCTTATTGAGCCCATATGGTATTTATATTTAATATAAATACATATTGTTAAACTTTTTGGAGATATGTGACAATTACTGTGAAGAAAGTTCATGTAACTAACTCTGCTGTTCTTACGTCCAAATACATTCTTCCAAAAATGCTTTTGTAATTCTGGCAGTAAAAAGATCTAATTAATGCTCTCCAATGCTCAGATATTATCCAGTCAGCTATTGGTATGTGTCTCATTATTTTTTCTTGTAGAAAATATGATACCTGAAGATGAAAAGAAAAAAAAAAAAAACGTACCCAGCTCTTGGAGCACTGTAGGTTTTTGAACACCATTATCAATAACTAAAATATAAATGAAGTTTCTCCAACTCTACAAGCATCTTCCCATTTTCCAGCAGACATTCTGTAAGCTGTGCTCTTTCAGACTGAAAATATAAATGGGTAAAGGAACCTGGGCAGAGAACCTCAGGAAGGGCTGTGTCCTCACATCTTTAAAAATATATGTACAAATGTTCAAAGAAAATATAAATGATAAACAGGGGCAAAGATCCCACAAGATTTTAACAGAAAAATTGACTCAGGAGAGAATGAACATTCCATATGTTGTAGAGAAATTTTGTTCAAATATCTAACGTATTTTGTAAAAACATTTGGTATATTATTGAACAAGGATAGTGATAAAGCATTTGTTCTTTTACTAACTCAGCGAAAGGAGCACATAATAACTCTCATAGATGGTAATAGATAAACGTCTGTGTGCTATTACAAAAAAGTTTAAAAAGACTTTCTTGTGATATTAAGTTAGACATCTTTTCAAGGAGTTGCAGAAAAGTTAAAAAAAGAAAAGCACTTAGTACTGAAACTGCTTCTTTAAAGAAAACAGAAAATAAAAACATAGTGCAGGAGAGTGAAGTTGAAGCTATAGAAATATTGGATAGAATAGAGTGATGTCTTTTGAATATTTATTTTTTAAATCTACAGAATCACTCATTAAGGGAAGTATGAAGAAATGAGAAATGTACAGGGTTGTAGATAATATTATGCATACCCCAGAGAAATCCCTCAATAATGAAAAGCCAAGTTCTGAATCACACAATCTATAAACTCTTTTCCCCTACAAATGTTAACTTACAACCAAAGAAGATAATAAATTGGATATTTTTATTTTAAAATGGAAAGAGTTTTTTCAGTTAGTTTATACTGCTGCATATATTCAGATCAGATGGCCAAAAAAAAAAAAAAAAAGTCTACAAGCTAAGGGAACTCTTACAGTATTTGACTAAACTGAAAAGTAAGGTGTTCAGTTAGAATTTGATGTAAGGCAGGCTCTGGAAATGCTGCAACCTGCAGACTGTTGGTAGCACTCCTGGGCCCAGGCCACTCTCGTCTTCAGGCTTCCTTTGCAAGGCCAACAAGAGGCCAGCTTTACTGACACGCTCTGTATTTCTTATTACAAGGTTTTGTTTCCGCTAAATTCCATAGTACATAGAATAAATTGTTGTCTATTCTAAAATATATGCAAATTAGCCCTGACGAGTGTGGTTCAGTTGGTTGAGCATCATCTTGTGCATGGAAAGGACACAGGTTTGATGCCTGGTCAGGGCACATGCCCAAGTTGCAGTGTCTGTCCTTAGTTGAGTGCCTGCAAGAGGCAGTCAATCAGTTTCTCATATCGATGTTTCTCTCTCTCTTGCTCTCCCTTCCTCTCTGTATAAAAATCAATAAAAACATTTAATCTATCTATCTATCTATCTATCTATCTATCTATCTATCTATCTTTCTATCTATCATCTATCTGTATGTGTGTAAACACCCATAGACACACATGCACAGGAAAGGCAGATAAATTTGTCTTGAATCTAACAAGACTGCAAAGAGTCTAAGTTTTCAGAATATCATAATGAGAACATGAAGCATCCAGAGCAGCAAAGCCTCTGACATCCATAGCTCAGAAAAGAAGGCTGTATGTGAAATGGGAGAGATGGGTTAACCAAAGAACGAGTATGCATAGATGCATAACCCATGGACACAGACAATAGGGTTGTGAAGGCCTGGGCAGGCTGGAAGGGATCATTGGGGGAAAGAAGGAGACATAAATAATAGTTGCAACAATAAAGATTAAAATAAATAAGTAAAAATAAAATGAGAGAGATGGAAAGTGAGTTGATTATTTCCTTTAAGATCACTCTAAATATTCCTCCCTCCTCCTCCTTAAATAAGGGCTTTGGGATCTCCTGCCAGTGTGCTATGTCACAAGTCCTTAAAGTCTGGGTGGCATTTTTTTTTCTAACTATATTGATGAGTGTTGAATCAGGAGCCCTTTTTGGTTCTGAGGCTTTTCTTTTCTCTCCTGCCTGTGCCATATCACTGGCCACTCTCCGTTGCTGACGGACTATGCCTTCCTGCCCCAAAGATGCTGAAATAGCATGTATTGTAAGCTCATCTCATGACCAGAGCCAGGTAATGGCCTCTGACTCACTCTGAAAGGGCAGGGCTGGCTCTCTATAGCATTCTGCCCACACACAGCAATTTAAATGCATAAAGAAATAATGTGTACACTCACTTAAGTACTTTTGTGTGATTCTCAACACTAAGGTACTAAATGCTAACATAAGTATGAAGTAATTGGAACCTCTGAACTTTGGGAACAGGAAAATCAGGCACCACACAGCTTCAAAAGCACGTCAACTACGTTTATTACTGGAAAGAATAAGTGGGAGTGTCACTCACAACCCAGCAGGGCCCCTGAAAAAGAATGGTTGGATCGGGCCTGGAACAGGTGTGAAGAAAAATGACACTCCTGATTTCTAACTTCTACTCAGTTTAGGGAGCCTTTCTTCTCTCAGAAATTGGAAGCAACTCACCAGGTGGATTTTCTAAGCCCTAGTTTAGGGGGGGAAATAACCGCACACAGATTGTACCAAACATTCCTGACAAATGGATGGCTCTGGTACCTGAGGTACATGGGAAGGGAAGGGAAGGATAAAAATGGACACAGAAGTAGAAAGGGCCCCAACATGAATAATGAAGGATGAAAGCAATCTGAAAAGAACACCTGCTAGACTGACAACAGAAGAGGAACAGGGGAGCAAAGATAAATGCTCATCTCGGAGATATGTAAGATCGGAGGCAGGGACGGGGAGGCAGGTATGAGCCAGCGATAGAAATGAATTACATGGTGGAAGGCTTGTTTTCAACACGCACTTGAATCAGTGCTATGCAGAGATCTATGATAACAGCCGGACCGTTTTGTCGATGCTCAAAATAAGCAGGAGTAATCGGGAGAAGTGGCGGTAAGGACTAGGCGTTGGGGCCATCTGTCTTCTCCTTTTCCAGGGCTCTGATTATTCGTACAGCACAACTGTCACCATTCCAAGTTCACAGACATACGTTGTTAGGAACAGTGGCGCTTCTGATAAGTGATGGTTTGCCAATTTGAGGCCGGGGACTTTATGTCAAGTCTTTAAACGGAATCTTTTGTTTTAAGAGATTACAAACTATGTCGTTGTTATTTATGTTAATCACTTCTTTCTGGGCCCTGGCAAAATTAGACTCAAATGGCTAAAACCTAGATCTGTTTTAGATACTTACTAAGTCGCTGTAGATTCTGTGCCTTTCTATTTTACCTTTCATGCAAGGCCGACTCAAAACTCATTTGTTCTAATTTTTGCTTTTCTAATCAGTCTACTTATCCTCAGCCTCTCTGTAGTTGTAACTTATCAGCTCTAATAATATGATAGATTGTTATTTTTGTTTCTTTCCTAAGCCTTACCTCTCGCAATAGATTGTTGTTGCATCTTTGAGGAAAGAGATCACCAGTTCATGGAATTTTACAAAAGGAATTTAGCAATCTAACAGAACCATATCATTTTACAAAGGAGAACCGTGGGCTCACTGAGATGTTAAATTTGCTTAATTAAGCAGCTAATTAGGGACAAATAAGAAAATAGTATACAAGTATCCTGAAACCTTAGAGGGTATTTTCTACTTCAAAATATTAGTTCATATCTGGCAACTTTTATGTTTCAGTTTCAGAATGAAGGCATTGTGAAGTATATGGGTGATCTTAAGTATGGAGATATGTTCAGAGCCTTTATTATCCCTATCTCTAAGATGCAGACTCAAAAGACTTGTGATGTACGTACCATGAGCTTAGATTGCATTGAAACTGTTCACCAAAGACTTCTCTAGATGACTGGAGAGGGACACGGAAACTTAAAAAGGGGTGGACATTTATTTCCATTTAAGAACTGGTATTACTCTAGTAGAGACTCATCTCAGAGATGGGGCCTTCGAGAGGGGGACAAGAATCACCAAAAGGAGAAAAGCTCTGCAAATCAGCTTACTTCTGCCACTCTGCTCTTTTGTATTCCAGGGCCCATTGACTCATGTCTCAGTTATAGGAGGGGGCTAATCAGCGGATAAGACTTAACAGTTGGGTTTAACTAAAGTCCTCTTGAGGAGGGCCTTGCATGTGCCAGATAATATGCACAGTTCCCAGCTCAGCATCCGCTGGAATGGTAGTGGGGGATCTGCTGCCCTGTAGGTCTTATGCATTCAGCCTTGGGATCTGGTGTTCCCTGTGCTGACATCAGGGGCATCATCAGCCTCTATAGGAGCATCATTTGCATTAGTAGAGGCATGGGAAGCCTTAGCAGCAGAGATCATCGTTTTCTATGTTTCATTCATTCTTCTGATATCAACTGAGCATCCTCCAAAGGCCTGGCACTTGCAAGATGTAGCTGATGACTTCCTGCCTCATTTTTTTTTTATTTTATTTTTTTTACATTATTGGTGTGGAGGGGGAATAGAGTCAAACAGTTGTTAACAGTGCAGTGTGGATAGTGGTAGTGGATGAAAAGGTGATGTGGGAGCATTTAGGAGGCACATCTTAACAGGCTTGGTGGTGGGCAATGAGGTTACCTTTCTGAGTAATTTAGTTTAATCTGAACCCAAAGGATGGTAGTATACCGTTTATAAGGAAGGGTATTAAATAGAGAAAAATATATACACTAGCACAATGTGAAGAGAGAACATAGCATTTATAGGCAACTTAAGGAAGTTTTAGAATTTGGTATAGGCATGATGAGAGAAGTCTGGAAGGACAGGCAAAGGCAACACATGTGAACTCTAGGAAAAACAATGCATTACTAAAAATCTTTAAAAGAAACCATGGCTTAATCAGATTTCTGTTTTCAAAAATTAAGATTAATGATACATGGATAAAATAGATTAGAGAACTATCAGGGACTGTTGTAGTCCCTCAGATTGAGAGGTGAACATTTAGGAGGCTGTTATTATGGTTTAGAACATAGAAAAATGGTGACTTGGGACAGAATTGGGATAATGATATTTGGGAAAATAATTATGATATGGATATATTTTAAAGTAACGGTTGATAAGATTGGCTGGTCTGTTGGTTGAGGGGTGTGAAGGAAAGCTAGACGTCAAAAAAAAAAAACCAAAAACTGAAGATTGGAATCCACCCCTTAGATAAGGTTAGTGAGAGGTGAATGATGGACCAAGGGTACAAATGAGATTAGTAAGAAAGTAATGACATCAAGGAGATTGTAGGTCAGGTGGAGATAAGGAGCTTAAAAGAGTCAGAAGTCTTATGTGAAGCAGTGGTCAGCAGAAATTAAAGGAGGAAACTGAGAAGACAGAAGGCTATCACCAGTGGTTCACAGCCAGTGCCTAAGGGGGCAAAGAGGAAAGAGCAAGAGATAAGCCCAGAAAACAGGGTAACCTGGAATATGATTTAAAGTAGGAGATTGAAAATTCTTTTGATTGAAAGTACATTGAGGTGGAGCCAGAGAAAAAGATTTTTATTATCATGGCTTTATCTTAACCATCTTCTCCAATGGCTCATGGAGCACAGTTTTCCATAAGTAGATTTTTTTGGTATAAGTGATCAACAACTGTTAGCCTCTTTCCTCCATTTCTACTCTTCACCCCACACAGCAAAGTTCAAGGCTAAGATTTCAATAGACAGTCAAGAGAGCATTTTGATATAATGTTGATTGGTTGATTTAGAGACAGAAATGAGTCCGTATTTCTATAGCTTCAAAACAATGATTTTTTCAACCTGCTATTTTAGTTGGTTATTTAGTGTGTCAAAGTAATTTGATGATTTGGTTAGTCCTTTTAAGGAACTGCACTTTTTGAGCAGGTTAAAAACTGTCTCAGATATGAAACGCTGAATCGATCTTGATTTTTCCTTAGGAGATTTCCATGTCAAAAGTGTCTCTGCAGATTGAATGACAAGGCCACTGAAGTGAAAGCCAACTCAGACTTTCTCTAAGTAGACTTCTTAGAGAAAATTTAAAAAAATAATATAAAATAAACAAAGGGAAAACTCTAAGCCATGTTTTAAGATTCCAGGAAGGAAAAGAAATGTAAACATACACATAAACAAACATATACTTGCTAAAATACATTTTAAAAAAGAAAGAAAAAAGCCTTTACAAATAACTACAATCTCAAATGCTCTTGGGAATTTCATCAAAGAGGAGGTCCATTTTCATCTCTGATCTTTATGTCAGGTTCACCAAGGGCAGCAGCTGACCCCAGGCACTGACTTTGAAGTGTTGTTTACCACTATTTGTGTTTATTTACTTATTTTGTTTTGTTTTCTTCATCTGTCTCTTTACCTTCTGGGTCTTCCAGCGAATCTGGCTGTACCGAGACATTTCAGGGCATTTCTTCCACATAGAGAAGCTAGTGAGGAGTAGATGATGACTAATTAATTAGATTCTACCATGGCCCAGGGAATGTGATTGCCTCCACAGCCTAGAGAATGACAAGGATAGTTAATATTTTCACCATTTATCTGTCAGGCACAGCTCTAGGTGCCTGTCAGAAATGTTCTTATTCAGTCCTCACAACAACAACATAATAGATAGGCATTATTATTCTCTCCATTATACAGATGAAAACCCAAGGCACGGAGTGTGTAAATCCCTTCCCCCAAGTCCCATAAGTAGGATGAGTTAGGGCCAGAGTCAGCACCCAGGCTGTCAATTTCTAGAGCTGGAGTACTCTCTCATTCATTCTCCTGAAAGAACATCTTTAATTTATTAAAGAAGCTACTAACCTAACTTAGATATATTTGAATTATGACTTTGTAAAGCCCCAGTTATTTCTGAGTGGACTAATGTTAGATCTACTTATGAGACTCAGCTGACCAATTCAAACTCAGTCCTTCTGAGGATCACCAAGACGTAAGAGGCATTGACTCTGCTATCTCAGAATCCAGTTCTGGAAGTTTCAGAGCTCAGGGTAAGAGTACAGACTTTGATGTGATGCACACGTGATTTTGAAAAACTCATGGATCTGATACTATCAAGCTGTGTTGACACCATTGAAACAATTATGTTTTCTTACTAAGCCAAAATTCCTTCTCCTTAAATGGGTTTTAGTAATTCTAGCCACAAAATGGTAAAGCGAGATTAAATATAATGATGTATATGGAACCTTTTGCATGACATCTGCCTTTGGTAAACAGTAGCTATTATTATCACTGCAATTGCATTATTTACACTTGTAGGAACATCATCAGTTTAACAAGCACTCAATGATAAATCTAAGCTTGTGGTATGTACAATATATGTTCTAGGAAGCTGAACTCTAATCTTCTCTCTTCCACAAAGTTCTCCCTGAGGGAGTACATGGAACAATTTTAAGAAATGCTTGTAAACGGTAAACGGATTGAACGCTTCCTCTGAAATGATTTCCCCGCCTCTGAACTTGTATCTGTTTAAAACCCTTATTGTCCTGTGTTATTTTGTTTGTGTTTTTATTTAAATGTATTTTTACGGATTTCAGAGAGGCAGAGAGAGAGAGAGAAACATCAATGATGAGAGAAAATCAGCTGCCTCTTGCATGCCCTCTACTGAGGATCAAGCCTGTAACCTGGGCATGTGCCCTTGACCAAAATCTAATTGGGACTCTTCAGTCCACAGGCTTATGCTCTGTACACTTAGCCAAACTGGCTAGGGCTGTGTTGTTTTTGTAGGTCTTAGAGTTATGTTGTGCTTTGTAACATCTTCTAAAAAGTATTTTAATGTCTTCATACTATTTAACTGTTCACTTATTTTAGGTCCTGTTTCCCAGATGATTTATTAGTTCCCAAGGGAAGGGGCTGTGTTATTTTCACATTTGTATATTTTACAATACCTAGCACATAATATTGCATGTTATAAGTACTAAAAAAGATATGTGTTATTTTTATTTTTTATTAATTTGCCTGGATTTGATTTTGTAATAGGTCTAGGAGGATTTTCATAGGCAGATAATGTCTTCTGTTCTTCTATGAGTATAATTACACAATTCCATCATATTTTCCCACTGGAGATTCAGAGGGAGGAGTGAATTGTTGGAGAATCGAACAAGCTGGCATTTAGGGGGGAAGAAGGCAGTGTTTAAGATGGATGATCACCTATTACTAAAAGAAAAATGACTCAGAAAAAAATCTAACATTTAAAAATCTTTACTTTGTATCTAAAATAGTCTGATATTAAGAATAACAATTTTGAAACCTTTTAAAATGTCTCATGCAACATCATTGGTAGAAGTAAATATCTTAATCTCTATTCAGTATTCTACCTTTGAAATAGACTATTCTGGAAGAAAAAGCATATCATTGTGTTCATATATTGAATGAAAAGTCTTGAGGCTCTGTCTACACAAGGAAGAAAAATAGAAGTAAATTATCTAGTAAGATAACAACACAGAACGCTCACCTTTGTCGGTTAAGCTCAAATAAGCATAGCTTTATTTGATTATTTTTGTTATTGGCATTATTTTGGCATTAACAATCATATAGTAAATATCCCCCTTTGTCAATGCAGCTAACACTAATTCTATTAAAAACTCTGTGCTGAAAGGGAGTAGAGAGTGGATGCAGGAATCAGGGAACTTAAAGAAGACCGCAGAGTTTGCAGTCGACTTGAGGAGGTGACTTTTAGGACAGAGGCATGTGGCTGTGTATGCTTATGATTGATTAGGAAACAGTGCTGGTGTGAATTATGCAGGCTCTGGTTTATTGGAAATATCTACTTGGAACAGTGAAGACATGAACTGAACTTCATTTAAATAATTTGTCAATTTGTTGGAATAATTCCATTACTTGATTTGTCAAAAGAGACTGAAATCAAACAGACCAGTCCAGAAGGATTGCTTCATTTCCTATATGGTCTACAAACAGCGTTTACCGTCTATTTACCATTAAAACACTCTACAACAAATTAGATGGAAGGGAAATTTTAATTCTTTACCCAATTTATCCAAACTACATAGACACTTAGCTTTTCAGAGTAATAGTTTCTTAGAGTGTTTCATTAATTCTGAGTGGTGCTGAGCTGTTTTGGGATGAACCTGGGGAGAAGTTGTGCTGCTTATGAGAATTTCCTATTGTTTTTGTAAACAAGGTGCACAAGAGGAAGCAGATCCCACTGATGAGCAGTGGTATTGTGGATATCCACAGGCCCACACATTGAAGGAGCTTTATTTCAAGTGCTCTAGTGTCTTTGCTACACAGAGTCATACCAGAAAGGGTTTAGATATCATTTCCCACTCTCTGGTAAGAAAACGTATTCATGAATTGAGCTTTGAAAGAGAACAAAATGTTCAATGTAGAATGCTCTCACACGCAAACAGAGAAGAGCTATTTTATTTAAATAACTCTGTGTTTTTAAGAGAGTTGCCAAAAATGATCTAAGTTTTAATGAGCACTTACCTTAGGCTGATCCTAAGACACTAACTATGGCTCTCCAGATAGACTACTGACAATTTTTTTTATGCCCAGTCAGAGGGAGTAGCAATTTGCCAGAGGGTCCATTGCTAGTTAGTATTAGAGCTGAAATTGGGACCTAACTGACCCATACTTTTTTATGATGAAGTTCTCAGGTTATTTACAATTAAACTGAAGAGATTAAAATGCAGCCAAAATATAAGTAAGAGTAAATCCTGTCACTGCTTATAGTCTGTTAAAGAGCAAGAAAAGAGTATGTCCTTTGATGCTGAGGTGCATTAGAAAGTTTGACATCAAGGCTTGGATTTTGAAACTGGATCCTGCAATAGGCCAGAATGCCAGAAAATGTCATCATTTCACTCATTCTCACTTCTTTTTGGCACTAGTAACAATTGTACAGTTTGTTGTACATACCATAAGTGCTTTGCCATCAAAAAGATAAATGTGAATATGAATTAAAATAGGAGAAGTCAATGGGAATTTGAAAATAGGAATCAGCATTTTGTCCTTTCTCCATTGAGAGTACATAAAAGGAAGTAAGCATATCCCATTTTCCCCTTTCTCTGCATCCTGTCCTAGCAACATACACACTAATTAGTTGCTACGGTTAGCTCAAGATGGTAACCGAAATTGAGGTATCTAGGTAACAGTGTCTGAAAGTGAGAATGATAAATGCTTAAATGCAGGAGTTTTGTGGGGAGATGGTGTTGCAATATAAATGCTGGCAAATGTAGCCTCAGCTTCAAAATATTGCTAATTTTTTTAAAATTTCATCCTCATCCTTTCTGATGACATCAATTCATCTCCCCACAGAGCTGGATTGCCTCCATATTAGTTGGTCTCTGAAGTTGACAACTTCCATAAACTTGCAGTCAATGAGAACTACCAGTTATGGGCAGAATTTAGCACTTAATACACTTTATTTTATTACTGAAAAGGGTTCAGTGGCACTAAGATGATTTAAGCCATCAATGAGATGCAGCGGAAACAGCCTAGTAAAATCATAGTTAGTCTGTGCCTCTTCTCCATGACTCATGGGTTTATTAAAAAATATCATTCTTGAGGACCCGGAGGATGAACAACATTCCACCAAGTCAAGACCCTTGTGCTTTAATCAATCAGCTGCATGATGCCATGCAACCTTCCAGGTCTCTGTTTCCTCCGTTATTAAGAGGATGATAATTGGGCCTCCTTCCCAGAGCTGCTATGGCGATTAAGGATTGAATTATTCTAAAGTACTTTGCAAATACAAGTGTTATATAAATGCTAAATACTAACCTAAGGCTTTGATTTCATTAGCTCTTCACATTTCGAAGTTATAAGGTGAGCTCAATAGTTATAGGGGTTCAGAGGAGAACTTTTTTCCTCTGTAAAAAATAAATATATAATTGTCTATCTATTGGTATAGAGGATGTTATGTTTGCTTGTTTATCGAATTAATGATCATCAGGATGTTGAGGGAATTTTTTTCTATTATCCTGAAATTGGTACACAGTTTCAAGAGGACTGACAAAGCCACAATAGATCAATTATGAGATTGGAAACTTTTCTAGGTCTTGTTTAGCGGTAGCACAGGATCAGCTGCCCCTATCAGACTTTCTCCCCTCTCCTTCATCAGCCTATGAGAAAGAAGGCATGGGGTTATGGAGGAGAATTCAATGGTAAGGAAGAGAATTCAATGGTTTTTCAGTTCCTGCCTTAAGTCAAGAGATATGGGGAGGGCATGCGTGGACCCCACTGTAACAAAGTATAATTCTCAAGGACTCCACAGGTATAATTTATAATGATAAGAAGCAGGAAGAGGACACTTCCCTTTATTTTGACTTTGTTGCACATATATGTGAGCTGGGTCTTTTGTGACTATTTAAATAGAGAAAAATCGAAGTGGAGAGATGGGGCTCCACCGAATAGCCTCTAATCCTGCTATTTGTCTGGGCAAAGATGTATGAATTTTCCTTAGCCAAAGTGATATGGAAGATAGTCATATTTGAGCCATCTTTCCAGTAAACCACCCAACTAGCTGACCACTCAGCAAAGGGCTGTTGAGTAGACTTAAGGGCCTGGTGCAAATGAGGCCTGGTGACATCGTATCACATCACATCACCCAGAGCAGGGATCTATATAGTGAGGGGTTCTAGGCGGATCCCCCAGAAATACATCAAAATGCAGAGCACATGAAACAAACATGCATAGATACTCTGAAAAATAGCAGTGATATATTAGACAGTTGGGTTTATTAGGTAAAGTAAGGGATAGTCAAAGTGATATTGCTATAGAGTTAGTGTAAAATATGAAATGGAAACTTAAAAGACTGAACTGTGTCTAGCAAGGAAACATGTCATGAATCATTAAATCAGATATTTAGTTTTCTTATTCCTACTATAATAAAACTAATATTTTGAACATGGTTTTGACCAATTATTTAGACTTACATGCTCATCTTAATGTTTAACTAGCTAAATAATCTTCATTTTATCACTGAGAAATAAAATAACCAGTGGCATGTAAATATAATGTTTTAGTTGAAGTGGTAATGATTACTGCTTACTGTGTGACAGATACTATATTCAGACCTTCACATGAACAGTGTTATTCAATGTTCACAAAAGTCATGTGTAATTGGTACTATTATCCCCATGTTGCAGAGGGGGAAACCTCAGCCCTGAAAGTTAAATGACTCATCAAGATCACAGTGTCAGGAGGTGTGATAAGTTGACTTGTCATGTAGTCTAATGGAATAGACATTTATGAATTCCATTATTTAAGAACAGATCATGAAAATGGAAACATTACTTTGCTTTTTCCTAAAGTGTATGTGTTTGGGTCTTGCTCATGATGCATGGTTCATCTTTGTTCTTTAATCCTGAGGCAGCCGATGCTACTGATTACAGTAAAAATCACACATCAAGGTAGAGACCACTATAGATGTGTGATCATGGAACCTCATTAAGGACCTCAATGCTGCTGCCAAAAAGGCTATTATGACATTTTTAATAACTTTAATTCTTTAAACTAACCCTTTAAACTGCAAGGTAGCTTTTAAAGTTCTTCAAAACCTTTCCCCAAAACTTGAGACCATTCTGTTTGCTAAATGAGTAACTAATTTACAAATGTGCTTGATCTCTCTGTATCTCAATGTTAGGGATTATGAATAGGTTACTCAGGATAAATGTATGTATAGAAAATGCTGTGTAGCACCCTCCTTCTAGGATTAGGGTACTTCTTCCCTCTTTTACACCATATAATGTATGTGGGTAACCCTAAATCCACAACTTAAATTTACTACATAGATAAAGACATGAAATAATCATTTCGTTTTTAATGATTTAAAACAGCACATGCTAACTGTGGAGCAAAGAACAAAAACATAAACATCAATAGAAATGACCACCATAAACCATGTATGTACCAGTAGTAGGAGCTATAGGGAGCAGGGTTAAATTAGGTGCTCACTTTCAAGGAAACATCTGGTAGTAAATAGATCGTTGGGACTGATAAAGGGGCTACATGAACAAATAACTATGAGTAAAATAGACACTCCTGCCTTTATGATTGATACAAGCAATGTGTTTCAAGTGATCATAAGAGATAAATGAGTTTCTTCTTTATATTTCTGTGTGTGTCTGCGTGTGTGTGTGGTGTGTGTTTGTGTGCCCATTTCCAAATACATTTTAAAAACCTTTCCCCAGGTATACCCTTACTTAGAATAAGTCTGTACCTTAGCATTTATTCTAATGCCAGTAAAGGAAGAAGCCCATATGAGTAGCAGAGGCAGTATCGAAATCATTTGAAAAGGCCTAGCTTTATAGTCATCAACCAGATAACGGCTCATATCCTAAACTAGCCAGTTTGGACTGTATCTTACCTTATTGCAATATATATATATATATATATATATATATATATATATATATATATATGGAGAGAGAGAGAGAGAGAGAGAGAGAGAGAGAGAGAGAGAGAGGTAGATATAGATTATAAAGCATTTCTTTATGAAACCAAAATAGCAATAAACAGTGGAAAAATTTGTTTCAGAATACCAAGTTTAGACCAACTAAGCAGGCCTTCTCAGAGCATTTAAAATGCTAATGTGAATTTCAAGTCTTTTGGATGGTATATTATTCTTCTCCATGTGCTTCTTATTCATTTACTAGAGGTCTGGTGCATGAAATTCATGCATGGGTAGGGTCCCTAGGCCTGGCCAGCAATCAGGGCCCATCTGTGGGGTGACTGGCGGGCAATCGGGGACTCACACTGGCACTTGCCTTGGCTAGCTTGGGGCCTGTAGGCTGGGGGCAGCTCCTGCATCAAACATCTGCCCCTGGTGGTCAGTGCATGTCATAGCGACTGGTCATTTCACCTGTTGTTCTGCTGTTTGGTTGATTTGCATATTAGGCTTTTATTGTATAGGACTAGAGGCCCAGTGCAAAAAAAATGTGCATGGGGAGTGTCTCTCAGCCCAGCCTTCACCCTTCCAATCTGGGACCCCTAGGGGGATGTCCCCAGGGATCGGGCCTAAACCAGCAGTCAGACTTCTCTCTCACAATCTGGGACCGCTGGCTCCTAACCACTCACCTGCCTGCCTGCCTGATCACCCCTAACTGCCTCTGCCTGCCTGTCTGATCACCCCTAACTGCCTCCGCCTGCCTGCCTGATCACCTCTAATCACCTCTGCCTCAGCCCCACCACTGTGGCTTTGTCCGGAAGGAAGGTAGGATGACTGGAAGATGTCAGGTTGACCCAGTATAATTAGCATATTACCCTTTTATTAGTATAGAATATTCTTTCAGCAAATATGTAGTATGGCAATTACCTGCCAGATGCCACTCTATAGGACATAAAGACTGCTTCATAAAACCGTTCTAGTGGTAAGAAATTTGGGAAAGAAATTGGACAGCTGCTTATCTTTCTGTATTGTTTCAAGCCAAGGAAAATGTTAAGTAGAGAAATATTTGTGAGATGAAGAGTGGGATTATCAGCAGGAAGCCAGGCATTTGCCTACCTTTCTCCTTTCTGGTAATTAATAATCATATCCTCACTTTCTCATCTTATTTGTATTGGTATTTCATCATATAATAGCAAAAGAAAGGCTTAATAACATTAAAATGAATAAATAATTATAGCCACTAATCTTTCACAACCGATTATTTGTTCAGTGACACTGTTACATAAAATGAGGTTTACCTAATTTAAAAGACATCATGATGTCACTTTTTAGTTTTCTGTGTGTGTCCTTGCTTCTGATACCTGGTAAGAACAATATAAAAATGTAATTATTGTCACATATGTAGGGGTAGAGGCAATAGTGTTATAGAGACAGATGAGTAATTTAAACCCAAAATACTCATCAATTTGGAATATCATATGCAACTTTTACACTTCAAATTTCAATATTTTAAATCCATTTTATAAATATGAGATTATCTTTTTAACATGTTTGATCTAAAAAATACTCCGTTTCTGCCCTAGCTGGTTTGGCTCAGTGGATAAAGCTTCGGCCTGGGGACTGAAGGGACCTGGATTCAATTCCAATCAAAGGCATGTGCTTGGGTTATGGGCTCAATACCAATAGGGGTTGTGCAGGAGGCAGCCAATCAATGATTCTCTCTTATCATTGATGTTTCTATATCTCTTTCCCTCTCCCTTTCTTTCTGAAGTAAATAGAAGTATATGTTAAAAAATAAAATAAATAAAAAATATTCAATTTCTGTTCACATTTGTTATTTTATAAACTGTCCTTAGCCAGCATGTCTGCTTTTGACACTCATTCGCATACATACACTTCATCTTTAATGTTGTCTGTATTTAGTTTTGAAAATAAAATTATTTGCAATGTTCTTTTATACCATTCTTTTAAGAAATAATTTCTAATTACTGTCCTTTAAGAATTGTTTGTGCCTGGGAGAACAGAAAGGCAGCCCTGTGGCCCCCATGCTCAGTTTGACCTATCTGTAATTATGTGAGCAAAATAAAGGAAAAAAATAAAACAAAACAAAATGAAAAACTACTCATCTAGGAACTAGAAATATTTGGTAAAGCCTGGCCTGTGTTGCTCAGTGGTTGAGTGTCAACCCATGAACCCAGAGGTCATGGTTCAATTCCCAGTCAGGGCACATGCTTGATGCCCAGTAGGGTACATGCAAGAGGCAGCTGATCAATGATTCTCTCTCATCATTGATGTTTCTATCTCTCTTTCCCTCTTCTTTTCTCTCTCTAAAATCAATATTAAAAAAAGAAAAATAAAGACTTGGTAAGGCAAGTAGGAATTAAATTTTTGAAACATCTGTCTTAGGATCCCAGAGTTCACTTTTGCAATATACATAAAATAGACTGTGAAAATGCAAACAACTGACAATCAACATTAAAAATTACACATTTATTGAGTATCTACTATGGGCCCATCACTTTCTCATCTATTTCTCTCCCTAAGTATTAGCTATAGCATTTTTCTCTCTCTCTTTTGGACAGCTGGCATTGATTTTTCATAGCCTACAGTTTCACATAACTATATCATGAACAAGGGTAATCCATTGTGGCCCTCCTAGCCCCAGATTTACATGATATTTCAGCTGAATCTCATAGCTCATTATCCTGCTTTTCCCAATTATAAATTTCTGCCAGGGAAATTTGATTTGAACAACACAGTTTTTTAATCCTATTCCTAGATGCCAAGTATGTAAGCCTAGATAAGCATATATTTACTGAGAACTATGGCAGGAGAGCTCTGGACAGAAGTTTTTGGACTACAAGTAATAGAAGGACTAGTGTCAAATTAGCTGTAGCACAATGGCTTCATGCAAGCCAGGCTTTGCACTTAGAACTAGCAACAAGAAGAGAGGTGACCTCTTTTATGTAAAGGCTTTTAAGAGCAAGGACAGCTTTGTCTAAAACACCTGTCGGATTTCCTCTCATGTCTCATTGACCAAGGGTAGATAGAAAGCATGCTTTTAACCTGACCACTGATATAAAAAAATCAGTTATTATGTCAAGTACTATTGTTGGCTGATGAATCAGAATATGTTCCTAGGCTTAGAGAGAGGTTTCATTACTCTTTACTTAAGGAAGGGATGGATACAAACATTTGAATTCTATTAGAATAGGATGCTTAAAATAAATTTCATATTCCTTACTGAGTTATTCTGTCATTAATTTTCTCCTACTAGGACTTAACAATAAAATACTACTTGGTGAATTCCTCAGGTAGACTGAGAGCCATAGAAAGTTGGCCCAATAAAAGATAGCCCACACTTTATAATGTCATATTGCTTGTCTAGATTTCATAGTGAATAGTACCTACTGTGAGCATGCAATTTTATGTGTGCTCAAGCACACGTGCTTATTTAACAACCTAGAGAACTTGGGAAACTCACTTTATCCCTCTTTAAATACTGAATCACCAAATCTGGAGGGAGAAGTAAGAGGACCCGCGTACCCTCACCAGACTCCACTGGAAGGAAGGATTCTGGCAGAAGGGTTTGGAAGCTATGAGGTAATATGCAAATGTAGGACATTATCATGGCCCTTTAACATCAGCACTCCAAAGTCCCCAATGCAGCTACAAAAATGTCCACAGGAAAAATATTTTCGTATATAACTAAAAATATGTAAAAGAATGGTTTGAATAAAAACTCTGTGGCTTGAGATTTGGTCTTATTTTGAAATGAGGTCAGCCTGGTTGGGTTTTGAATTTCAATAGAGACATTTTGCATGGTTCTCTGAGTTATACAAAGATATTTTAAATGTTGGTAAGAAGAAAGCCCCTCACGGATAGCAGCAGGAATCACACTGGCAGAGTTGAAGGAAGTCAAGAAACAAATGCAAAATGAGGAGAACAAATACATATTTTCTCTCAGGGTGTTCAAAGAGCAGGAGAATAAAAGAAACCAAGGGAGATGGTCATGGAAGGCAGCTAATAATGCACCTGCAGAGACAGCAGGGCTCCTGTTGAAACAGAAAGGTGCTGGGCACAGGAAAGGTGTTCAGGTATATGAAGCAATGACAAGGACACTGTGCCAAGAATGTAATCTATTGGGCTTCTGTCCTGGCCCAGCTATTATTGAATCTTTTAACTTTGAGCGTGTTGTGACATATTGAGGACTCAAGTTTTCTTAACTGTGGAAGGAGGGGTTTGGGTAAGGATGGGATGTCTCTGAAAGCAAAGCTGGTTGGTGACATGAGTCAGGGAACATGTATGCCTGCACTCTCCATGCAAGCTACTGTTGACACATTAAGAGAGCTGTCACAGAGCCTTCTATACATATAGATAATCAGTCATGCACACAGAGTTGTTTTATTGCTAGGGAGGCCCACACACACCAAAAAGTGGTCTCTGATTAGCAAATAGAACACTGCTATACCTTAAAGTAAATGCAAAGGAGTTTTATATGTTAAAACTCTGATGAATCTGAAAATATGTATTTTTATAACTGGTGTATGGAAAAGTAGGTCTTCAACAAGGCCCCTAAGATTTGAAGTGGCTTAAGCATGACTCTAAAAGTTGTGGTTCACTGGGGTCTATATTGGAGCCCTGAAATCTTCACAAAAATCTCCCCATGAAATTCTTATGAGCGCCCAAGAGGAGAGTCAAAGACCTAAAGGAAAAGATGATCAATATGACTCAGTTCACACAAAAAATTATTGGCATTGACATTGTCTATCACTTGCTCCTTAAAGCCACAGTGATTTTATTATTAAATTTAAGGTTAGGTTACTGGATAGCATTTATATTTTTAGTTATTACCCTGCCTACTATATATAGTTAAACACTATATACTTGAAAAACATATAGGAAACCTTTAAAAATGTGTTTCATTGGTGTTAAGATTATGAGTGATTTCGAAATTTTCTTCATATTTATATCAGTTTCATCTAAACTCAAAATCAAATTTGACCTCAATCATGTCAACTATGTAGATAAGTTTGGCCTTGTATTTTGCATTTCTTTTTTTCGTTGAGACTGATTTTGTATTAGTGCATTGTTATTTTAAACTAGTGGCCCAGTGCACAAAATTCATGCACATTAAAAGGGGATTAATTAGAGGAAATATTTTAATATTGCTATTTGCCCTTTATTATAGAAGTGTCAGAGATTAAAGAAAATTAGTAAAACGTATATGAAAATCTTCCTCCTGTCAGAGTCTGGGGTGCACCATGGAACCCAGAGTCAAGTCTTCAACCACCCACAGTGTACCTCAAAATTGCTCGAGACCCAAACCTGGACGGCTCCTCTTCATTGGGCTAGACCCAGACCCGGCCGGTCCCACCCTGTCAAGCCCTGCCAGGTGGGGGAGTGCAGCCTCAGGTCCCTTGAGTGCCAGGGCAGGGGGGCACAACCTGAAGTCCCCCATCAAGCCCTGATGGGTGGAGGGAGTGGCCTGTGATCCCCCAACCTTGTGCCAGGGCAGGGGTCACAGCCTGAGGTCTCCTGGCCTGGTGCTGGGGTGGGGGCATGGCCTGAGGTCCCCCGGCCTGGCACTAGGGAAGAGGGTGCAGCCTGAGTTCCTCTGACCTGGTGCCAGTGCGGGGAGAGCAGCCTGAGGTCTCCTGTCAAGCCCTGCGGTTAGAAGGCATGACCTGAGGTCCCCTGTCAAGCCCCATGCAGGAGGTGGGTGGGCACACGGCCTCAGGTCCCTGCTGATTGCTCCTTAAGGATTGTTATGGGAACTTAGCCTCAGCTGTGGGTGCAAATTGACCAGAGTGATGGTCAATTTGCATATTCCCTCTTTATTATATAAGATATCCATATTTTACTATGTACTTCTTCATTGCCTTACTGGAAAACATGGAGGAGAAGGAGGAAGAACAGGTATAAGGGCAATGAATGGAGGAAAGAAAAGATGAATTTAGAAAGGTTGGAGGGAGACAAGAAAGAAAAAAGACAGAAAGCCAAGAAGGAAAAAAGAAATAGGCAGACTCATCCGAAGAGAAAATCCTCTGAACCTGATGCTACAATGAATTTGGAAATACATCAGTTTGGAAAGAAAAGGATCAAATCATTTTAGAAAAAACGAGTGAAGTTTCATGGAAGAAAATCATAATATGGGGTCAGAGGATGTGGCATTTTAAATTAGGAAATTATCAACATAACACTTCATAATGGTTATTGAACAGGCATTGCTAAGATTTCTTCAGAACAATCTTTCCAATTAAGAAATGCAATATGTTCTAATTCCAAAGAAGGCAAAGCTTAAGAAATGCATAGGTTGGTGTGACTGGAACATTTGTCTCTTAGAAACATCCCTTCTGTTTATCAAAATGTGTGTGTATTTTGTTGTTGTTTGTTTTTTTGCTAATTCTCACTGGAGAATATTTTTCCATTGATTTTCAAGCGAGTGGAAGGGAGAGGGAGAGACCAAGAGAGAGACACATTGTTTGGTTGCCCCCCACACTTGTCCCAACCAGGGCCATGGATGGAGCCTGAAACCTAAGTATGTGCCCTTGATCAGAAACAGATCCAGAATGCTTCAGTCTGCAGACTGATGCTCTATCCACTGAGCCAAACTGGCTAAGGCCTGAAGTGGTTTTGAATTAAGCCTGAGAATTACTTACCAACTAAATTTTCTGAATACAGCATCAGTATTGCTTTGTGCACAAAAACTTATGTTTATCAGAGAGAGAAAAGTTGAAAATCAGATTCTTTAACATATAATGACCCCAACTTGGGCTGATTTGCAGGATGTCAGGCTGTGAAAACTTGACTGGCACCTCCCAACTGTGTAGTTTTCCCAAATCAGTTTTCCATAAATGTAAAGGTGTGCAATCTGCCAGTTAATATTAATGTGCTCATTTGCAGATGAGTTGAAATAACATGGCACGTCTGGGACTGGCCTCATTGACCTCTTTGGCAGTGGTGATTCATTAAGTGGTCACTCCTTGAGATAGCAATATCTGCTTGAGCAGCTATTAACATTTAGACTTTACCTAGGTATTTATTGCTTTTAAGTAGAAATCTACATCATGTTTAGCTAAAGACAGGCTTTTCCTGTGTGTATGTGTGTGTGTGTGTGTGTGTGTGTGTGTGTATGAATAGAGTGGAGACATGAGCTGCAATAAATAAATTCGGGAATTATCTATCTACCTGAATATAAGAATGTAGGAGAGTTTGAGTTGAGAGGAAAATGGGTTTTCAAGTGAACTGTTACTAGCACCCTTGTGCAGAGCTTGAAATCCATTCCACACTCATCCATGCCACACATTTTCAGAGATATACACCACATTTCATTTAGGCCGGATGCAGGGGACAAAATAGGAAAAGATGCCTCCTGTCTTAGTGGTAAGCAATAGATAGGTGAGCAGTAAACATGTAGATGCACTGATAGAATGTGTAGCGTAAAGGAGGGTAGAGAGAGACAAAGGTGATTGGGTACTTTTAGATGGAGTGATCAGGATTATCATATCTGATGAGGTGAACCTTGAGCAGGAACCTAACAAAGTGACAGAAGGAACGTGCAGATATCTGGGAAAAAAGATCTCAGAGAGAGAAAGCAGCAAGCGAGAAGGACTTTAGGGGGCGTGGGTTAGGCTTGTCTTGAGGAAGAACAAGGAGGCCCAGGCTGTGGTAGAGGGGGAAAAAAGAAACACACAAAAAGCTGCTCATATAGGGATTATCAGCGCCCCACTACTTTTCTACACACTAAGAAATGTTGTTGAGATAATCTACTTATTCTCAGTGGAAGCAAAATTATTGAGAGCTAATACTTCATTCTAAATCTTTTCATCCTGAAACTTGTTCATTTTCTATACTCTACCCTATATACTCTATCAATACCAAGATCAATTCAATACCAAAATCAAATGTCTATAATAGCCTAGCCGGTTCTTTTTTCATTATTTTATATCTATTTTTTTATCTCCTAATATATCCCAGATGATCCTACGAGTGATATAAGTCTTAATCTCCAGGAGCACTCCCAAATCCCCCATCTGACCCCACAGACGCAGCACCGAACTGTGCTGGTAGTAATCAGTAACAATTACTGAGTCAAATAGGATCAACTTAATGAACGAGGGGAATGTGTTTTGAAATTATTTCTCATTATCCAAGCCAATCCACTGCTTCACAACCTGGTTCTCCAACAGCCAACCAATTTTTGTATCCTGTGAACACTGCTTGAAAATGCAGACTGAGGAAATCTCCTGCACTGAACATTTGAAAATTGCTTCCAAACTAAATCCACAAGCATTCCTCAAAACCATCAGTTCTAGCAACCTCAGATGAATGGAAGATGTGGGTTGGGAAGAGCGCTCTGTTCTCTGCTATGATGCTCTTTGCAGAAGTTATGTGACTATTATCAGTAAAGACCCGTCCTAAATGTCCTCCCTTTATTATACAGCTCCTTCTTTTCTTCGTTTTGCAGCTTTCCTGCCGAGGTTTCTAAGCTGCAGTGTTGGCTTCTGATGATTATGCATATCAATATTATTCCAGACTAAGACCATTTAAGTAAATATCTGAGACTGGAAACATTGTGGAGAGGGTAATTCATAGACAACACAAACTTCATTCTATGGTTGTGCCACCCTCCCCTCTCTCCTCCAATCTCTCTCACCCTAGTGCCTCTTGTCTGTTTACTAACATTATCTCTTCTGTACTTTTACACTATATTCAGTATAAATGGTATAATTAGCAGTGGAAAATATGTTGTTGTCTTCCTGCACTTATTTATGTTTGTAGGATCATGTAAAGTTCTGCTACATTAAAATTTAATTTGAAAGAAAACAAGTTTTGTTCATTTCTTGATGTAATGCCCATTTCTGTTCAGCTTGTATGAATGATAAAATATTATCAGCCCATGTATTTCTATTTGGTTTCTAGGCATTTGTGTGAACTAGTTAGGAAAAAGCAAGTGTTGCTTTGTTAGGCTGGTGCTCACAGAAGGATTGTAGAGACATATTTTATTCTGAGCACCCTGTCACCATGTCGACAGGGCCCAATCCATTATTTAGCAGTTAATTTGTTAATCGATTGACCAATTGGTCCAGGGAATTTTTACTCTTAGATTACCAAAAAGAAAAAAATAAAGGAAAGAAAGAAAACAACAACAATAAAAAGCTTCCTCTGTAGGGTAAATCTAAGGAAATTGCATCAGAATTGAAAATGTACTGTTGTTTACAGATCTAGATTAAATCTGACATAGATTGGCAAACAATGAAAGAAGTTCGCTGGCTTGGAGCATAAATATTTCGAATCTTACCAGCTGATGTTAAATCTCAGAAAGTAGATAAACTGTGTTGCCCTTCTGGGGTGGATGTGGGGACACTAGAAGGGAGGAGGAGGTAACTCTAAGTTTGCTGAAAGTCCAGAGTTTTTCCCCAAGGTCATGGAAGGGACAGAATGGTTTCCATTCCTCAAGATCCTCTTACAGGGCTCACTTCTTCCTCCCAATCTTTAGCTGGAACTGGACAATCAATAGGTCTGGGCTTTCTGTTACTACTTGAGCCAATTTAGCAGAGACAGGGTTGAATCATATATGAGTGTTTATTCCAATGATGCTGGCAGCATGGGAGAGCAGCAGGTCATTCACACACACACACACACACACACACACACACACACACACACACACACACACACACAAAATCTGCTTTGGACCCCACTATAAGCCAACTGCTTATGTTGGGTAGAAGGATGAAAATTATCTGGGAAAGTAGGTCAAATGGTATGCCAAATGGGCAGTTTACAGGTAATGGGAGCTAGAGTTTTGCAACAGCCTCCAGGTATTCAAAGGGCTGGGGGTCTTCAACGGGATGGCCACTCTGGTTTTAGCAAGGGCATTGTTGCTAATCTGTCCATGATAATAGGTAGTTCCTGGATGTAGAGCAATGGCCTCATTTCCAGGTGAGCTCTCAAGTCCTACATGCAACTCTCCTCCAGGTGAGAATGTGCTCTCTTCCCCTCCCACCTCACAGAGGCCTTACAGAACTTTACCATCTTATAGACCACACTTCCCCACAAGGAACCCTTCTGAACGCCCATTTTGTATCCCAATCAGCCCCTGACGTATGCCAGCAACTTAAAAAATAGACACAGGCCCAAAAACCCCTCAAAAAATATTGTTAATGTGGCCTTTAGGTCTTTAATAATAGAGACAAGGAGACCCAAATCCCAAAACAAAGGCAAGATCAGGCCAAGGCTGACGTCCAGAAGGAGGCCTTTCAATTCCTAGTTGCCACTCTCACAAACCTCAAACAAAGGGTCGGTCCTCCAACCAAGGTTAAGTTAGGGGCTAATCCTCCCCTGGGCCCATGCTTGAAATACAACAAGGAAGGACCGTAGGCCAAGTTCTACCCAAACCTGAGACCCCTGCTTGGGCCCTGCCCAAGGTGCGGAAGGGAAGGCCACTGGAAATCAGACTGTAGTCTGGCCAGGTTGGACCTCAGCCAGTCCAGTAAGGCCGCCCTTGATCTAGTTTGATGTTCCCAGACCTCCCGAGACTGGCCACCGAAAACTGAAGCTGCCTAAGTCCTGACAAGGCCCCACGGACTTATAACACCAGGGCAAAGCCTCGGGTAATGATTGTTGTGGTGGGTAAGCCAATCTCCTTTATAATTGACACTGGGGCCGCTTATTCTGCTCTCGCCAAATTCGCTGGGACACTTGTCCCCTCCTTAATCTCTATTATGGAGGTTGAGGTTTAATCTCAGAGCCATTAGCCATCTCACCTCGGCACTGCATCTTACTAAATACTCCCATCCACTCTTCTCCCAATCTACCTCCTGACCGGGCTACCAAGTGTTCCTCCATAAAGCCCAGTTGTCCCAAACTATAGTCACCCACCTTGGTTTCATTCTCACCCCACAAAGTCAAGCCATTTCCTTAGACAGTGAACACCTTATCTCCTCCATGACTGTCCCCTTCTTTAAACAAGAAATACTCTCCTTTCTCAGGTTCTCTGGGTATTTATTTCCCTGGGTTCCCAACTTTCATTTTCTCACAAAGCCCCTCTGTGATGAGCGATGGGACCCCTCACTGATCCCAAGGCCAGCATCCTCACCCCCGTTAATGCTCTAAAAACTGTTCTTACCTCAGCACCTTCTCACACACACACCCTTCCAAAGAAGACGTTTTGTTTTTTTATTGCCCAACTGCAAATGATTATTTAATAGTCCTGCTACTATCAGCAGCTGAACTCATTATTACTCAAACCTTATCATGTTATCACTAAGGGAAAATGTGGCAGTTTTGAATCCAAATGGCTAGAGGCCTGTCCTAGAACAGGCTGTGGGGCCTCATTCATGTACCTTGCACCCCCCGATTCTCCCACTTTCTCCCCCGCCTTTTCTCCAGGCTCATATACCCAATTGGTAACTTAAAAGCTTTGGAGCATTGCTGGGTTAAATGATAAACATTTAAATATTTCAACAAGTTCTAAGTTCACTTGATTTTAGCTTTTGTTATAGAAAATCTGTAAAGTAGAGTTGGAACTGTTAATGTCTTTGTTGAGGGGTGTTTCTTGAAAGTGAGAGTGTTCACAAAGGTTAATCTAAGAAATTCTGGCTGTTCATTTTTTGGTTATCATTGGAAAATTAAGGTTTCTAAGATTTAATTATAATTAAATTGAAAATAAATTATATGGTTTTGGTAATAGAAGGCATGAGGTGTGGACATGCATTTTGAAGGAAAAAGAAAGTGAGTTAAAGTTGTAAGAAGGTTAAGATATATAAATGATACAGGCCAGTAAGCCAGAACAAGTAGAATAGGGAAACTGAGATAGTTAAACAGCAGTTTGCAGACATCTAGTAAATCCTATCTTTCTAAACCAAGAACAAATAAAACTAAGAGAATAAACCTCATTTGGGTATATTAGACTACAATCCTTTTAAACTAATTTCTCTTTCCTTTTACCAGATCATTTTTCATAATTCTTGTTCTTCTAGCTTTTGCCTCAATAATACTAAAATTCATAAGACAGTTTGTCTCCAGTAGATTACAAGTCACTTAGGAAATACCACCCCTAGACACCATCATAGCCTCCTTTTGTGCCCAGGCTTCATAGTCTCTCTGACCTGGAGAGCCAGGACGATGGGCCAAGTACAGGTATAGGAACTCAGTGGGCCAGAAAGCTCCAGATAAGGAGCAAGGGACACAACTGGGAAAACAAGGACCTCACACCCAGGATAACCTATCATCCCCTTTTATATCTCTAGTCAGGTAGCTTATACCCCTGATCTTTTCCTCCATAAAGATAATATCTAGGCCTCAGTTGTATTTCAGCTCCAGGCCCAGAAAAGCAGCAAAATCCGATAAGTGATGCTGTGGCTGCATCATGACCAGCTTTTACCACCCAAGTCACTCAACAGGACCTCCTTTGAGGCTTCACCAACAGTCTTTTGGGGAAATCACTCCAATCATGAGAAATCTATACTGTGTTCCAGCCGACTACAATCAAAGTCCATCCTCCTATGATCTCGATGTCCCCCTCAGCAGGAAGTAATTACAGAAGATCTGATGGTCCTCCCTATTCCATAAACAAAAAGGCTGGAATGTTAGGTCTGATCAAATAATTGAATCAAAAAACTCTCCCAAGGAAACTTACTTTTATACCACTTCACAACTGACATTTCCTTTTCCTTAGACCAAACGTCACTTGGAAGACCACATTCCACTTGCTAAGACGATTATCTTTCCCCTCAAGACCCACCCAGAAAAAGTTCACTTAGCATCCTGTAAAATCTCTGACGCCCAGTCTTTGGATGCTGGTGTCATTTTGAAGCTCAGCCCATCTGGTTTTCCAGATGACCTAATAAATTCATAATTCTTTACCCTTTTGGCCTTGTATGTTCTTCTTTGGTGACCCTAACAAGGTACTCATAGTAGCTTATGTTGAAAAATCTGTATTCAACTGAGTGAATTTGAAGATCTAATTGACTTTATTAAATTATTTAAAAATTGGGCCACATCCCATCTAGCAAGTAGAAAGGAGCTCCAAAGAGCTGCAGAAAAGGATTTTTTTTTTTTAAGCAGAAAGGGAGTGGGACAAAGAAGTCATAAATAAAAGAAAGGATTATTTCAGGCAAGGTCACCTTCCTTTGGGTAAGGAAAGGGATTTACCAGGTGGACTCCCTCACTAGTGTTGACAAGGAAATGCCAACGTCATATACCGGGAGGAACTGAAACTGCAGTTCGATTAGGTATTAAGTCATGGTTTGTTGATGTGAGGCTTAGCACAAGAGACTCCAATTTGGGCCTGTAGCTTTTTGTTTAACACTTAAAAAAGGGCAGGATTGTAAAAATTAAAATTAATTCTATGAATGATCAGATCTATGAATGATCAGAATGATCTATACAAAGCAATAGATACATAGATTGCAATTGCTATTAGTGAATATTTTAATAGAGAACTATGTCAAAACATTTTTTGAAGTAAGTCCATTTTTCTCTCTAGAATAACTTGCATTTGTTTTTAACTGTATTCTTTCAAGTATGTATGAGTTGTGTGTGTGTGTGTGTGTGTGTGTGTAAAAGAGAGAGCAGTATTATTTTTCATCTCCACTCATTTATTTTTCCATTAATTCTTTTTGATACCACATGCTTTTTTATATTTCATTTCTTCCCTGTCTGCCTTAGTAGTTTGAGGGAATTTAATTTGTGAAATATTCTGTTATCTTTCTTCAAAGTTATGATTTGGTATCATGCCAAAGATAAAATTTGAAACAAATAAACAAACAAAAACAAGCACATGTTCTACTAGTCCAGGGTACTGGTCCAGATAGTTACCTCTGTTATTAGCTATTATTCACCCATCTTGCTCTGTAAAGATAAGGGTTAGGTTGCCTTGTATCTACCTCCACTTTCAGACTCCACAAGCATGCTGCCAGTAAGGGGGTCCCTGCAGAAAGCATTTCCAGAAATATAGAAAACAGAGTTCATCACTTATCTAGCCTCTTCTAAACGATTCACCTCAGGGAACAGAAGTTATTGTGTTTATGGTAAGTAGAAGCACTCCTTCACTCATTAGTCCACTGAGTTTCAAAGGCCCCCAGGGCCAAGAACATTTTCTCCACATATAGTTGGACAACTTACCTCTGATAAGGATAGTATTGAGTAAATTACCTTAGGAAGTATGATCAGGATGGGAGTGTGGACATTTGGGCATTTTGTCCACGAGAAAAGCGAAAAACATGTTCAGCATAATCTCCTCAATGGACTGGGCAAGACCTTTGTCATTTGAGCCAATGGAAGTCGGAAGCTTCCTCTGTGGAAATATTACTTGCCTTAGCTCTCAAATGTCATTTTAAAAATCACATTCCTCTGATCACCCTGTTCCTGCTTCCTGAAAGGCAGTTTTCCCTCTGATGTTGGTGTGACCTCTACTTACTTCTCTGTGTTGCTCCCATGTCAGCTCTTCTGGGAATAACTGCTCCTTAGTAGGATCAGCCAGTCTCTTCTTCCCCCCTCCTTCATTTCTATTATTGTTATGTTTGCTGGCATTATGTTGTAACTTAATCATCATTGTCTAGGTTTGTTGTCCCCTTTCTCCAGCTTTTGTCTCATTATACCAAACTAAGAGCTTCACGAAGCAAGGGAGCTGGTATTTCATCTTTCTGGAGGTTTTAATTCATTCCTCAAACTCTGGCTTGGGGATGTTCCAAGTCAGTGTCTCATTTTGCTAGAACACAACAGAGGGGAGGTAGGCAAACAGCCAGTAGGCAAAGGGTTTGTATTTTGATAGCCTTGTATACAGCAGTGGTGGTGGGAGCCTCTCTCCCCTCCTCAGCAGAGCTAAGGATGTCAGATTGCAGCTTAGGCCTGCTCCCTGTTGGCAAGTGGACATCTCTGGAGGGCCCCCGGGCTGCCAAATGGATGTCTGTCAGCTTAGGCCCGATTGCCTGGAGAGCGGGCCTAAGCTAGCAAGTGGACATCTCCCAAGGGATCCCGGACTGCAAAAAGGCACAGGCCTTGCTGAGAGACATGCCTGAGGGCACAAATTTTTGTGCACCAGGCCTCTAGTATATAGATGATGCAGCATGACAAATACAATTATAATTACCTGCAATCAATACAACCAATTCCAAATGGTGCACAGGATATATGAAAAATGCTAATTTAAGATACTCCCACAAACCACAATTACAGAGACATAAAACCTTCCAGGAAAGAAACATTTATCCCAACAACCTGCTTATTACCACAAAGGAAACCTGAATTGAGTTTTATAAACTTTGCATGAAGTTAGGTCTTTCACCTAAGTGAATGGAAAACAGTAGTTAATACCTATCTGGTCTCAATGACTAAGTAGTCAGGAAAAACAGTATCAATTTTCTGCTGGGCAAACTGATCCTCACAGCATGCATCCATTATCCAAAGCCATATTTAGTTAAGAATTGACCTCCTTCTTGACCTGAGCCCTTGATCAGGGCAAAAGGAGACTGTCAGACATCATTAAGTATGATTTCTTCCTCCAACAGGCTTTCAATCTAAGCTATATTTTACTTGGCATCCAAACTCAGAGGAAAACAACAGCCTAGTACCCCGCTAGAAATGAACAATAACATTCAAAAGAAAATTGCAAGCTGAAGATCTAATCATTAACAACAGATGGTTCAACTCTAATCTGATAAACAAGTTGTGTTGTTTGCTCTCCTTTCCCTCCTTATCCATTTGAACTTAGTGCAAGTGGGCTTGCATGTGAAAATGCTGGGTCCTACAGCAGCAGCATGGACTCACCTGATGGAAGGAAAGCTATTATGGCCAAGCTTGCTTGATTTTTTTTTTCCAATTTGAAATACAAATTGACATCTGAGGTTCAAGGAAGTCCAAGTTGATAGTATGCCTGCCTATTTAGCGGGGGGGGGGGGGG